>CM019065.1:385403251-385693565 GCA_009667805.1 Leptobrachium leishanense
TCCAACTGTACATAACATTGTGACCTTAATTTGTGGATCTACACAAGGAATTTTCTTCCTTTTTTCCTTTCTACTGTTTAAACTTCGGACAGAAAATTTGCTGTAAGGTGGGGGTCACCTAAGAAGTTGAAGACAATCACCCGCATGCCTGGACCCACTCAGAGCCAGTGTACGGCTCTACACTTGTGAGTGGGATATATACCACATACATTTATATTATATTGTGTATAACAGTGTTGCACTATTATTGTCTCTTTTATATTATATATATATATATATATACGAGATTCCGGGACCCCAGAGAGCAGTACTTGCGCCGATCCAGGTTATTGATTCTTCCATTGTTTTCCTAATTTATTCACTTCCCTCGTCTGCGCTGTCGGCTTTTTCTCGGCTTTTTCCGGCGGCTTCGCTGCGTGTGATCGGCTCCTGCTCGGGTTTTTCCGGCGTCTTCGACGGGTTAATCCAGATGTTTTTGCGGGTTTTCGGCGTGCATTCGGCAGGTTTTGTGGTTAGCTTTCGTCGGGTTTGCGGTAGCTTTTCCCTTCAATTCGGGGACCCTGTGATGCTTGCTGAATACACCGCACGGTCACCGAAATGGGATCGGCAAAAGGAACCGAATTGAAGAGAATGAAAAGTCACCGAACGTGCGCTGACTTTTCGAATCTCTTTGAATTACCCTGTAAATATTTTTTTTCTGTTGTTTTTGTGTCATTTAACATGTGCCAGATTGATAAACTGTGTCATGTCGCGAGTAAAATAAAAGAAAGATTACGCGACTATATGTCCTTCGCCAGCATCCAGAAGTCTGATAAGGGCTCTATGGGAGTGTCACGTCCCGCGCTGTCCACATAGCTGGGCGGCCGGCCGGCAGCACCTTCCATGCTGCTCATTGGCCGGCCGCCGAGTGAAGTATCAGACGGACGCGATCACGTGGAAGGGTTGTGGGCGGGGCCCAGCATGATGACGCCGTGCCCGCCAGGTTTAAAACCAGATGCCTGAGAAGCGCTCATTGCCCTGACGTGGTTCTCACTCCTCTCAGTACTTGTGTGTATTTTCTGATTGCTATTCTGTGTACCGACTTGGCTTGCATATAATTTCTCCTGGCTCTTAACCCCTTGGCTTCTGTTCTGACTACCAGGTTCCTGATAAACCGCTCTGGCATACGACCCCTGGCATTCCTGATAACCTGCTCTGGCTTATGACCCTTGGCATTCCAAAATTGTATTATCCCCTGGTCTGTTGTTCTGCTTACGTATTCCTCCGATTTCGATATAGCTAGACGCACCGACCATTCAAAGGATTGGAGGTGTAGGTTAGTTGTGCTGCACATAGGGCTCAGACATATATATAGAGGAAGAACGCAACAGGGAGATCTTAGAAATAGGAACTGCCGCCGTGGTACCATCCCGCCTGCTGCTGGCTAATTGCTCTCTGCAGGGCATCAAACAAACCACCCAAAGCAAGTTCCCAGCTGAGGCTGGACTGCTGATTTTTATTATATTATTAGGGTCTATTTGCAAAGTACCGAACTTGAACACAAATAGTGAATTCTTCGTATTGTCGGCAAATTAAATCGCCAAAGTGAGCCAAAATGTGGCAAAGAGCAATGCAGCAAAATTTAACGCAAATTCGGTGCTTTGTTATTTGCCGCATTTCGGCTCACTTCTGTGATATCATTTTCTTGGAAATAATGGAGAATTCACTATTTAGTGAATGGTCACCATATTTTTGCTGAAATTGGAGTCATCAAAGTAGTTATCGGATGTCGTCAAAAACTGCCGAATTGCGTCAATAACTGGCGAATTGTGTCGAATTGGCATTGACGAATTCCGCCAAACGTAAAAAGAGAAAAAAATAACAGTCTCCTATTCTCCTATTAGGAGTATAAATCAATAAAAATGTAGTAAAAATTGGTCTAAATTAATAAAAAAAAAGGCCTTTAAAAATAATAAAAAGGTCTGTTATAAAAATAAATAAAAGCATTTTAACCCTTTCGCTGCTGAGGCTTTTCCCGCCCCTGTGCTGAGGTCATTTTTACCGGTTTTGCTCATCATGTTTAAACGTGTTTTGAAGGCTTATTTTAGTATATGACCCAGACATATTATATATCGTTCTTTCCGGCAGACTCGGCAGATTCATAATATGTCATTATTATATGTATACCTCATGACCTGTCTGTATATTATAATAAAAAATGCAATAAAATTTAAATTTTCAATAATTTACAACGTGTAAAGTGTTTTTTTTCACATTTTAACATGTGAGCAATTGCGGTTATATTTTGTATGGGGTGCGCTTGTTTAAAAAAATGAAAAATGGGGTCTCGTTACATTTTTTTTTGGGGAAAATTACGCGATGTTTAACAAACGCACCTCATACAAAAATCGTTAGTGCAGCATCATTGTTCACATTATAATTGAAATGGGAACAATATTGCTGCATTAACAAAAAAAACTGTTTATTATTTTATTTATTTATTTTTTAATATTTTTTTATTTCCATTTTTTTTCATAACTTTTAACATGGTTATGTTTAGTATCGTTGGAAAGGCCACGCTCTGGCCGATCCAACGATACCAAACATTGACCCCTAGCTGCCACGGTTCGGGAAATAGGGGGTTCATTGGTGGCAGCTAGGGGTTAACTCCAGAACTGACGTCATTGCGCTATGTACGATGATGTCAGTCGTCAGGGGGAGATCCCGGAAGCTTGGAATCTTGGATGTCGGCCAGCTCTGGGAGAGCATCATTATCTGGCGCTTTTTCGCACCGAACAGCGATCCGGTCCCCAGGGGTTAAAGCCAGGCACCGTTTGGAAGGGCAGGCTGTGCCCTTCCAAACGGTGCCTGGCTTTGATTGCTGCCCCGAACGGAAGGGGACCTTCCCCGCACTCGCGGGGGGGGGCGCCTGCAATAGATATCATCACGCCACCGCAATGACATCTGTTAGTGCCCGCGGCGGTCCCGGATGCTGGGCTGACATCAAGGATGTCAGCTCGCACTGCGGGGCACAGCGATAGGCCGGAATCCGGCCGACCGCTGGCTGCAAAGGGAGGACGCGCTGAGCGCGTCCTCCGCAGCCAACACTACCTGCAGCTGGACGCGCTGAGCATGTCCTCCGCAGCGAAGCGGTTAAAAAATAAGAAAAACAAAGAGGTCCTTTAAGAAATTCAAAAAATACAAAAAGGGTGTTTTAAAAAATATAGTAAAAAAAGGGGTTTTGGAAATATAAAAATTTTAACTTTAAATAAAAATAAATAAATAATAAATTCTATTTATTACATTGAAACCTATGGGTTTCGCCTGTTTAAAACTGTCAAATTTAAACACAGTAAATCAGGGCATTTTGCTACGAATTCTATACCGTTCGGTGTTCTGTGAATAGAAGAAACTATATCTTTTAATGGGACAATTTCAGTGCCGGTGAATTGCATCGTATTTTGCTGTCAGTTCGCTTGTATTCGGAGTTTAGTGAATAAATCTTATTGTGTATTAAATCACAGGTTAACATCCATGAGCCTCCACTGTGACGGACTTGTCTTGCATTACGTAAAGCGGAGCATGTGACTTAAGAGCTTTACACGTGCCGGCTCTGGCGACCACAAACTGTATCGCTGCATAAGCTGTAAAGTATAATTATTTATTCTAGATTTATGTGATCGTCCGAAATGTAACATTCTAACAGTATGTGTTCGCTATAATCTAGGGTCACGGATACCTTATCCCTGCGAATAATTTCATTATCCCTATCAAAGCGCCTCCAAAAATTCCCTTCCATGCGATGGACACAAATTTATTAAGGAGCTCTGCAAATGTCCAGGCGCAATAAATTCTCCAAATCCCCAGTTTATTCCATGCGAAAGTATCCATCAACTTGATAAATAGAATTACAGGGGAGTCTGAGTGGTTTCCCCATCTCTTGAGAGCTTTCCCGGCGCGTGATGAGCTCCGGCAAAAGCCATTCATCTGACGCTCTCGAATGCCTCGAGCATCGAGTGTAAACTCGCTTCTGATTGATTGAAAAAAGACGCTGATTATTAATTAGCGCTCCCCTGCTCTTGATTATCCTTAAATAAACGTTAGGATGACCTAAGTGGACCTTGTTCTCAGGCCCAGGAATGTGGGATTAAAGGTGTTAATCCCCCTTTGTCAAATGATATAATTTGATAAGAGGATACATTTTCATCTTTGTTATCATTATGTATGCATTACGAAACGCGTTGGTATTCTACTCACGCACATAGAGCTTTTATACTTTAAGGATCATTCACTTAGAGGGCATTTGGGAGAGAAATGCACGTGTTTAAACAAAAATAACAGATTTGGGATTTTTCCCCAATTCTTTGCATTAAAATTTGCAATTCTACATAAATTCTCAGAGTAAATAACCCAACTTCCGCTCGCCTGCTCATACACAGGAACATGGCGTTATTTACAGTTTCTCTGCTTAACCCCTTAATGCCCAATGGCTTTTCAAGACAGTGTTTGCTAGCCGGAGTTTAGCAGAGTATGTCCAACCTCTATAAATGAGTTACTCTTGATTGGACTGTAAAAGATCTCCGTACCCCAACTGGGTCACATATATTAATGCCGCTCCCTTGCCGGACCCCCAGCAGTCTTTCGTAGAGGTGTGCACGGCTAAAAAAAAATTGTTTTGTTTCATTTAGTTTCGTTATGTTTTAAAATAATTTCGTTTTTGGAATTTTGTTTCGTATTTCGGAGCTTATTTCGTTTCGTATTTATCGATTCGAAATTTGATATTCATTCGATATAATCAACTATCAATTCGAATTTTGGATCACTAAAAAGAAAGCCCAATTAATACAATTTTGCTGTTAAAAGGCAAGCTACGGTTAGATATTAAGCTGTCTCACAGATTTAGTACCAGAGGCCAATTAACAGGGACAGGTGCTTGTGAAAAAGTAAAACGAAATTAATTTGTTTCATAAAGTCGTTTGCTGACTGTAGTACTTATATTGTATGTATTGTAAATTAAGATCAATTCGATATCGATTCGATAGTTGATATATCGTTTCGAATTTCAGGTTACTAAATAAAACCCCAATTAATCAAATTTTTCTTTTATGGTGAAACAGTATAATGAAATAAATTCGTTAGATACAATTTTGTTTCGTTTTGTTTCTATTTCGGATCAAATCGATTTGTTATATCGGAAGTACTTCTGAAATACGAATTAACAAAATTCATTACGAATTCCAATTCTTTACGAAACGAATGCACGCCTCTAGTCTTTTGTGCCTTCTTTAGCTAAGTTCTCTAGTTAAGGACAGGTACAATGAAAGAGTGGTGATAGCATTCTCCAGATATTGTCAAGGTTCCCAGATCCCACCACGCAGTACTTAACACCCCACACTCCACAGAGCCCAGAAGCTACCAACAGAGTAGCCGTGAAAGATCTCTAACTGTCTGGTCCTTAGAATTGGCCAGGTAAACTAGCTAGACAGAAAGGGTTAACAACATGGGGAGTAGTCAGCCGAGCCAGAATCAGGAATACCGAGTTCAGAATGGTCAAATGGAATAGTCGGGTCGATATCAGAGCAGTGGCGTAGTACAAGAAAATGGTCTAGGGCAACAGAAGGCGGAATAGTCAGAAACAAGCAGAGGTCAATAACGGGTTAATTCAATATAGCAGTCAGGTACAAGGAGCTCAGGTATGGATAACCGCGATCTGGCAGCTGCTGAGAATACACTGAGGGTTTTTAAAGACCTTCACCAGGCCACGCCCCCACTCAAGCCGCACCTCATGCAACCACCTCCCTGCCTGTCTCCATTTAAACCGGGCATTGGTCAGCGAGCAGCATCAGACATGCTGCCCTCAAGCACACAGGTAGGGCTGGAAGCTCCCAACGTTACAGATATGAGGCAGCACTCAGATCTTTGGGGTGGAACAGACAGGAACTGAACACCTTTATTGAATCATCTGAGCCAAATATATACAATGCTAAGAGGGACCTAGAGACCAATGGAAATGACATCCTTGAACCCCCCCTCCTCCTCAAGTGAACCAGACATGACCAGACATGAAGCAATCAGGTGCTGTGTAATCACAGCCTGAGCATCAAACTGTCTGAATACATTAGATAACAGATAAGAAGTTACACTAGCAATAGCCTGATACAATAGTCTGTCACAGATGTAAGCATATTCTAGACAGGGAGAGTTGGAAAGGGATACAGTGACCCACACAGTAATTATATTGGGCATAATAAAAGTAACAGATAAGCATAAACAATAACAATATTAATATAATAATAACAATATTCACACTTAATACAAACACCCTGTAAACTTAGAGGCACAGGGTGACATAAAGATCTATTTAAAGAAAGGTGAAACTCAGGAGAATGACTGGAGAAGTGAAAATTCTAGGTCAAAATAGCCAAACCAGAAAAATTCTCCCTTTCATCTCACTTTCCAAATCAGCTAATTGGTCTAGCTTGTTCTCTTCTGCTAGTTCTCCTGGTTTTCACCTTTCTCTGAATAACCCTGATAGGAGAAGACAGGGGAATAAAATGACGTGTCAGACCCCCCAGAACCCATACTACCACATCTCCCAACAATAATGCCAAGTCCGGCTACCCCCAGTCAGTGGCATCACAAGGGAGGTGTGGGGCACACCCGGGTGACACCGTCTATGGGGGGGTAACACCAACCCCTAGTGACCTAATCTGATTCAGTTTAATTTCAGTCCGCAGGTGGCACTACCTTGGCTCGGCCTCCGGTGAAGAATCCAATATGGTGACCAGCTGGCTCCACTGATGACATCAGAGAGGGCCCGCCCATCATTATGCCCCGTGCTGGCTGTGTAAATTGCAGCCGCACCCTGCCTGAGGAGAGCAGAGCCAGAAAGGAGACACAGCAGCACCAGCAGTCCTTTTGGGTGAGGTCACCCTGTTCCCTGCTTTATAAAAAATTGTCCCCCCTGCTGAAAAAAAAAATCATTTATAATTTTAAAACATAACAAGGAGAAAAATGTCATCTGCGCTTATTTTTATTACACCGTGTGAAACAAAACACAATTAGAGGCTTTGGTTTCTATTAATGGCCATTAAGAGAGTAAGCTCACCCGCCGAATGTCAAGGCACCTCTAGTGAGGGTGAGTCCTATCCAAAAGGAAGCCACAGGCTGCTGTGTAGCCAACCATAACTTGCCCATGCTGCTTTTCAGTCATGAGGCAAACTGGTGGGTCATATTTATGCCCCTCCCAGAAACAAATCTACCTTGGGATCAAAAAACAAAGACACGGAGCGGAACATGCTGCAAAAGATGACCTGGCTGGAGGTACAATAAATAATACATAGTACAGGAGGGGTGGGGTCGCGCCTATTCCCCAATTGGGCGGCTGCAACCACCAAATGTATCCAGCCCAGCAACATGTATAAAACATAACAAGGAGAAAAACGTGTCTTTGTTTTTTGATCCCAAGGCGGATTTGTTTCTGGGGGGGGGCATAAAAAAAGCCCACCAGTCTACCTCATGACTGACAAGCAGCATGAGCAAGTAATGGTTCGCTACACAGCAGCCTGTGGCTTCATTTTTGGTTAGGACGCACCCTCCCTCACTAGAGGTGCCTTGACGTTGGCGGGTGAGCTTAATCTTTTAATGGCCATTAATAGAAACCAAAGCCACTAATTGTGTTTTGTTTCACACGGTGTAATGGGAATAAGCGCAGATGACATTTTTCTCCTTGTTATGTTTTATACATGTTGCTGGGCTGGATGCGTTTGGTGGTTGCAGCCGCCCCATTGGGGAATAGGCGTGACCCAACCCCATCTGTATTATTTATCATTTTAATATTTGCTTACCCAGCAACTAAACAAACTGACAGATTTATTTGCCATCCCGAGAATAAGATTATCCTTAACAAAAAATCATTAATTTGCCCCCCCCCCCAGGCGAATTAATGATTTTTGAAATTTTATTCGGGGGGGGGGATAATTTTTTGATTTGGTTTTCTTCTATGGGTGGCCAAATAAAGTAATTTGGGAGGGTTAGTGCAGTAAAAAAAAACAACCAACAAAAAAAACAGGATTTGCCCCTCCATAGAGTGTTTGAGCGTATCACAAAGCTCCACAGAAATAAACGTCACAGTAATGTGCGCTGTTTGTATGAGAGTGTCACAAAGCCTCACAGCAACAAAACTCACAGTAATGTGCGGTGTGTATGACCGTATCACAGAGCTCCACAACATTAAAACTCACAGTAATGTGCATCGTGTATGACCGCATCACAAAGCTCCACAGTATTAAAACTCACAGTAATGTGCGGTGTGTATGACCGCATCACAGAGCTCCACAGCATTAAAACTCACAGTAATGTGCAGTGTGTATGAGCGTATCACAGAGCTCCACAGCAATGAAACTCATAGTAATGTGCCCTGTGAATGAGCATATCACAGAATCCACAGCAACAAAACTAACAGTAATGTGCATTGTGTATGAGCGTATCACATAATCCACAGCAATAAACCTTACAGTAATGTGCGGTGTGTATGAGCGTATCACAGAGCTCCACAGCAATAAAACTCACAATAATGTGCGGTGTGTATGAGCGTATCACAGGGCTCCACAGCAATAAAACTCACAGTAATGTGCAGTGTGTATGAGCGTATCACAGAGCTCCACAGCAATAAAACTCACAGTAATGTGCGGTGTGTATGAGCGTATCACAGAGCTCCACAGCAATAAAACTCACAGTCATGTGCTTTGTGTATGAGCATTCAGCGTTATACATGAATTACGATTTATAAGTAACAGTATGTAAAACAACATAGCAAAACTCGGGGAGGAGGGGTGACATTATGAGTTACACCAACACCAATGACGCCACTACCTCCAGTTCAGAGGGTCTCTCGTCACATGGACGATCCACTTCCTGCTCTGTGAGTGCTGGGCTTCCACAGCAACTGTAGCACATTTCAGTTTAAATGCTGCAAAAAAAAGAAGAAAAAAAGGAACCAATACAAAAGCCAAAGTTGGCAAAAAGGGGCTTAACCCTATCTTAATTATACTAAAACACTTTATTGATGAGAAACTTTTGCATTCAAACATATAACAGAAAAAGACTTTATATAAAAACCATGTAAACATGTGCAATGTCAAAATACAGTTTGGGTGGGTAAACTATAGATACTCCAATACAGCCTAATGAGTGGCTTGTACCGATGAATTAAAAATATTAACACCGCCAAGCTGATTGAAACAGCTATTGAGTATGAAGAGTTAAATTGGAAGCCAGTATAGAGGCACGGCTGATAGCACCGCGCTAAACTTGAACAGGAAAGCTTAATACTTTAACTTTTCCTCCAAACCCGGTGAAGCACATATACCCAAGAGATAGTCATTAGCCCCCTTTTTTGCTAATGTTTTTTATATACAGAGTTATTCAAAGAGAATCTAAAAGTCACCGCACATTCGGTGACTTTTCGTTCTCTTCAATTCGGTGCGATTTGGTGATCCCATTTCGGCGACCCTGCGGTGTATTCAGCAAGCACCACAGGGCCATCGTAGTGCAGGGAAAAGCCGCCGAAAACCTGCGAACACTCACCGCAAAACACAGGCGAATGCACACCGAAACCCGCAAAAACATCCGGATTAACCTCGCCGAACACGCCGGAGAAACCCGAGCAGGAGCCGATCACACGCGGCGCAGCCACCGGAAAAAACCCGACACCGCAGACGAATGGAGTGAAAAAAAAAAACAGAACGCTTGAATGTTTGAAAAGTGAAACGCTGTTTGCAAAGAAACTACTGAACGAAAATGTCTGAAATTTACACATAAGATCCAATGAATGATAATAAAAAGGGCTGTTACAGAAAAAAGAAAAACGATTTAAAAAAAAAAGGAAAAAAAAATCGCAACAAAATCCCGAAAAATGTCTAAAAGATCCTAAAAAAAATCTAAAAGTAAAGACCACTTTTTGCTGCAGAATAAAAAAATAAACGGTTTATTAGATATTGGATTAAAACAGGAATATTTTTAACATTGAAGCCTATGGGATTCGTCTTAATAAACCTGTCGAATGAAACCACCGAACAGCAGGGCAATTCGGCAACTTTTCACTGCTGGTTTTGTGTTTTCTGAATAGACGAAGCATTGCTTCTCTTTGGGGATGTCACTGCACTCGAACAGACACCGAACAGGCACCGAACGTGCAGGCAATTCGCCAACATTTGGCGAACTGCCTGCTCTCTGAATAGCCGAAATGGCCAGGAAAGGTAAGCGTACACTGAATTTCAGCATTCGGTTCCCTTTCGCCAGCGATTCAGATCTCTTTGAATAACCCTGATAAAGTCTTTTTCTGTTATATGTTTGAATGCAAAAGTTTCTCATCAATAAAGTGTTTTAGTATAAATGCTGCAACAATGGATTTTTTAAAGGCTTGAGTGAAAGATCTCACTTCGAAATGAGGGTAATTTGCCGATTAAGCGATGAAGTTAAGTAGTGGCACCTGTAAATAAACCCCTTTGCGTGTTTGCTTCGCGCACAACCCATATCATAGCGTGTTGAAGGAATCCTCCAAAACATTACCACATTTCGTGGAACCCCCAAAGACACAACAAATCACGACGTGTCTGGCAGTTCCCATCCAATGATGTGCCAACTCAGCTATGTATGAGGATAAGACATGATGCGTGCGTTATATAGGTCGTAAATCACTGTCAGTGACTGATACATAGATACAAGGACATTCTTTCCCATGTTATTCATGGCTTCCAGAGTCACAGGAGCTCTGCCACACAAACATTGTTTAGTCTAAGGTTCTCACTGCAGAGAAAGCGTGATTTATCCACATGCAAATCACATTCTTTATTTATAGGTTGTATCATTTCTTTTAAGTCTGTTGATTAGGTTGGGGGGGCACAGACGTGTTTATAATGTAAATAGAGGTCTGTGGAAACAAAAAGCAGGTCACACCACTTTCGACTCATATACCGGTATTACAAACCTCCCCTACATGAAAGTACAGACGGGTTTGGACGGAGGAGAATGGTGTATATTTTTGTTGCTTTGGTTCGTTAAAGCATGCAGGAGCGCACTGTTACTATTTACCTTTATTTGTTTTATTTTGCATGCTGAAACAATCGTGCTGTTTTTAGAATTTTGCATCTATATTTACACAAATGTTTTCTACATAAAAATTACACGTTACAGGGTTATTCAGAGAGAGACGATCTGGCCCCGAAATGTCACCGAACAGGGAATTTCCCCGTACGATGACATTTCGGGGCCATCCAGCTATTCAGAGAGCAGGCAGTGCGCCAAATTTTGGCGAATTGCCTGCACGTACGGTGCCTGTTCGACGGCAGTGAAATCCCCATAGAGAAGCAATGGTTAATCTATTCAGAGACGACACCGAACAGCAGAGAAATGCCAGTGAAATGCCATGATGTTTGGTGCTTTCATTCGGCAGGTTTAATCAGGCGAATCCCATAGATTTCAATGTTAAAAACTCTGGCATTGGTGATCGCACGCTAACCTGGTTTCAATCATATGTATCCGACCGATCACAATATGTGTCAATTTCTGGCAGCTCCTCCCTCCCGCTCCCAGTCACATGCGGTGTACCCCAAGGCTCAATACTAGGCCCCCTGCTATTCACAATATTCATAAATGATCTGCCCAATGTCTGCAAAGCCTCAACTGTACATATGTACGCAGACGACACTGTGATCTATACCAGCAAACCAAATCTCCGCAGCTGGAGGCCGTGCTGCAAGAACAATTCACAGAGGTAGAAAAGTGGATCAAAAACAACAAACTTTTTTTAAATACTGACAAAACTGTAACGATGCTCTTTGGAACAAAACCTAAACTACACAAATTGCAAAATCCCCATCTATGTGTTGGGACAATATCAAATGGCACACTGACCACAGTCACTTCTCTCAAATATCTAGGTATGTGGTTGGACCCTAATCTATCCTTTGGCCCCCACATCGAAAAACTCTCATCTAAACTTTACCCCAAACTAGGCGCCCTGTACAGAAACAAATCCTGCCTGAGCCCCGCGGTAAGAAAGCAGATTGTACAGCAAATGCTTATGCCGGCTATTGATTACGGAGATGTAGTGTATGCAGCCGCCCCGCAAACACACCTTCATAAACTTACTACACTGTATAACTCATTCTGCCGCTTTGCGCTACAATGTAACTACATGACCCACCATTGTGACATGTTAAAAGATCTAAACTGGCCATCGCTAGAATCCAGACGCACCCTTCACCTTTCCAGCCTGGTGTTTAAGAGCATCTCTGGGAAGCTGCCACCCTACCTGAATAGACTGCTTCCCCCAGCAGCTCCCTCATCCTATAGCCTCCGATCCAGGACCAGCACCTTACTTGCAATACCACAATACAAAAAAACAGTGGCTCGGTCCTCATTTTCCTACAGAGCACCACAATTATGGAATAACCTCCCAGACACCATCAAATCTTCCACCAGTCTTAAGTCACTCAAAATTCCCTGTTAACATACCTCAATACAGAATGCACCTGTAAACATGTAACCTAGTGACTATATTTCCTACATATTTATTTTCTGTTAATCTGTATATTTGTGTTGTTAATATCTTACATTGTATTACTTTGTATTTCTGTAAATGTAACACTTCAATGTACTTGAACCCAGGACATACTTGAAAACGAGAGAAATCTCAATGTATCCTTCCTGGTAAAATCCTTTATAAATAAATAAATAAATAAATAAATAAATGTTGAAAAATTCAGTTTTTCTTAAATATTTATTCAACCGGTTATTCTTTTCATTTGCCACAAAAAGTCTCTATTTATTTATTTGTTTATGATTTTTGAGGCATTTTTTGGTATTTTTTCGGGAAATGTTTTGTTTTTAAAAGAAAATAAATTGCTTTTTCTGTCTCTAAAACACCCTTTTTATTATTCATAGAACCTTATATATTTCTGGGCATTTTCATGCACTAGTTTTTTTTTTGTTTTGTTTAAAACGCCTTTTAAAAGTTGCAGTTTTTTTTTTTTTCCTTACCCGTTTGGCGGCTGGTCGGCTTTCTTCAGATCAATTTGACGGGCTGTTCAGCTGATCATCAGATGCATCCAGCGATTTTTCACACAATGGATGCACCCAGTGACACATATAGAGGAAAATATCACACAATGGATGCACCCAGTGACACATATAGAGGAAAATATCACACAATGGATGCACCCAGTGACACATATAGAGGAAAATATCACACAATGGATGCACCCAGTGACACATATAGAGGAAAATATCACACAATGGATGCACCCAGTGACACATATAGAGGAAAATATCACACAATGGATGCACCCAGTGACACATATAGAGGAAAATATCACACAATGGATGCACCAGTGACACATATAGAGGAAAATATCACACAATGGGTGCACCCAGTGACACATATAGAGGAAAATATCACACAATGGATGCACCCAGTGACACATATAGAGGAAAATATCACACAATGGATGCGCCCAGTGACACATATAGAGGAAAATATCACACAATGGATGCACCCAGTGACACATATAGAGGAAAATATCACACAATGGATGCACCCAGTGACACATATAGAGGAAAATATCACACAATGGATGCGCCCAGTGACACATATAGAGGAAAATATCACACAATGGATGCACCCAGTGACACATATAGAGGAAAATATCACACAATGGATGCACCCAGTGACACATATAGAGGAAGATATTTTCTTAACAAAACATACAAGAGAAAAACAAAGCTCATGTAAGATATCAGCAACATCAAATAAACACAATAAGGACATATCATTTTTTTGGTGTTACTGGCCCTTTAAATGCATTTAGTCAATATAACAGCCCTTTCTGCTGCAGGGGGGGGGGGTCACAGGAATCTCCCACCCCAATTTTATTGTTTTTTGTTTACATCTTCTTATTTAGAGTATTACAATATTGCTGCTACTGTCAATTTCCTGAGTTTCTAAACACAACTACTATGACAGATCCTTGGCATCTCTGACGTTATGGAGCTTTTATATCTTTATTGGGAATCGTGCCGGGGCGTCATCGCGGTGCAAGGCCCCCCCCCACACTTTCTTATACTAAATACTTAGTTGCAATAAGCAAATTGATTACATTAGCATACATATGCATGTGCGATTTCCTAATTTCTTAGCGTATAGAATGCGAAATGACGGAACCGTCAGGATAAGGCAGAAATCTAGTCCTAGGTAACATTCATGGAGGAGGGTAAGAGGTGGGATTTGCGGCATTCACAGTTGTTGCATCCTTTTAGCTTTAGGAGAGTGGTGGGAAGGATCCAGGGGTTCAGCAGGTTGATTACCAAGTCCGGGGTCTTCATTCATATTTTATCGTTTATTCACAAATAAGTTTGCAAGGGCTTATGGGATATTCACGGGATGTTGTTTGAAAACAGTGGGGTCCCGTATTGGCCATTACTTTGTCACTGCACATTAAAGGCAAATGACGGACAGCTAAGGGCATATAGTATAGTAGATGTAGTGTATGCAGCCGCCCCGCAAACACACCTTCATAAACTTACTACATTGTATAACTCATTCTGCCGCTTTGCGCTACAATGTAACTACATGACCCACCATTGTGACATGTTAAAAGAGCTAAACTGGCCGTCGCTGGAATCCAGACGCACCCTTCACCTTTCCAGCCTGGTGTTTAAGAGCATCTCTGGGAAGCTGCCACCCTACCTGAATAGACTGCTTCCCCCAGCAGCTCCCTCATCCTATAACCTCCGATCCAGGACCAGCACCTTACTTGCTATACCACAATACAAAAAGACATTGTCTCGGTCCTCATTTTCCTACAGAGCACCACAATTATGGAATAACCTCCCAGACACCATCAAATCTTCCCCCAATCTTAAGTCACTCAAAAGCTCCTTACTAACATACCTCAATAGAGAGTGCACCTGTGGACATGTAACCTAGTGACTATATTTCCTACATATTTTTCTGTTAATCTCTATATTTGTGTTGTTTTTTTTAATATCTTGCATTGTATTACTTTGTATTTCTGTAACTGTAACACTTCAATGTTCTTGAACCCAGGACATACTTGAAAATGAGAGAAATCTCAATGTATCCTTCCTGGTAAAATCCTTTATAAATAAATAAATAAATAAATAAATATAAAATATTTAAATGCCGGTCAAAACCAGCCGGACCAGTTACTATATACACACACTAACATTAGAGATGTGCATGCAGATTTTTTTTTTCGTTTAGCTTCGGTTTGCTTTTTTTTTTTGGTCTTTTTTTTGTTTGTCGTTTCGGATAGGTTTTGGCTTCGTTTCGGGTCTTATTGTTTCGGGATTTCGGATCGCTTTTGCATTCTGATAGATTCTGAATTTCGGACCGATTCGGCATTCTGTTTCAATGGATTATTTTGTTATTTTGTTTTTTGTGAGTATTGATTTGTATTTCGTTTATAGGAGTTATTTCATTTTTTATTGGTTATTTCAGAATAGGAAACAGATTACTCCCAATAAAATGAAAGTATCCTTACTTATTTATATTTTTTAGTTTTTTTCTGGCATTTTTCGGGATTTTTTGGGTGAAAGTTTAGGTTTCCTAACCTATTTTTAAATAAATAAGGCTTTTTTCCACTATAGTTTTCAATGTAAAAAAAATTTGCGTTTTATTAAATATTTATTAAACCATTTATTATTTTCATTTGCAGCAATAAGCCATTTTGTGTATTTTTTAGGATTTTTGTAGCATTTTTCTGGATTTTTTGGGTTAATCTTTAGGTTTCCTAACTTATTTTAAATGTAATAACGAGGTCTGTTTTTTCTTTGCTGAGCGCATGCAGCTTTATTATTCTTTTCTTATAGTCCGTATGCGTTCAGCAATGAATTGTATGCATTGTGTCAGAATCATGGACAGTTCCAAGCCTGCCGTTAACCATGGTTCTGAATGTGAAATAGATTGATAATATGTTTCACTTGAACTGTCCATGCTTCAAGTGACTCAGTACCATGGACAGTTCCTGAAAGTGAAAATCCGTCAATGTCTAAATGCTGATTCGCTTGAATTTATTGTTTTGTGACAAAATTATGTTTAACGTATTCTTTACAAATCACATTTTACTCCATAAACCTCAAAATGTATTTGTACATTAAAGAGACCTGACTTGAAAATCAAGACATGGGCAGATAATAACCCTTTACAAGCTGGATTGTTGATATTGTTGTACTTTTAGTGTAACCAATATCCATAAGTATCATCTTCAGTAAACTCATTGTTTTTGAAAATAGCAACAAAAGCAGCAGAAAAGAGTTAACTGCAACCTTTACCCACGTGGGTTTGCAAAATGATTCGTGAGTGACTTCAAAGTCTATTAGTTTGTGTGTAAAACACCTTTCAGTCCATGGAAAAATGGGTTTTGGTGGCTTTGAAGGACACATGGAGCGCAGTTGTTAATTGCATTTTGTGACCACTCATCAGGCACAGCAGGAAAGGTCTTTGATCTTTTCAGCAGAAAACTTAACACCTGACTCAGGATGATCCTGGTATATCCCTGTTAAATTCCTCATGGAGACAGAATGAAGGTTGAACATTTTCCCGTTCCCTCTTTTTATTTTAAGGGGGTTCCCATAGGTTTCAATGTTAAAAATATATTCACATTATTATTCAATATCTAATAAACCGTTTATACTTTTAGGTCGGGTGCACACTAGCGTTTTCTTTTGCGCACAGTACGTGCGTTATGACGCACTTACCGGCGTCTGTCGTTGTGATGCTGCGACGGGGCTGGTCACATGCTTGTGTGCTTTCTGTTT
This sequence comes from Leptobrachium leishanense, assembly GCA_009667805.1. Taxonomy (NCBI): domain Eukaryota; kingdom Metazoa; phylum Chordata; class Amphibia; order Anura; family Megophryidae; genus Leptobrachium; species Leptobrachium leishanense. Next base: position 385,420,073 of record CM019065.1, read on the forward strand.
TATTATTTAGGCTAGATTTAGGATTAGGGTTACTATTTCTGTTAATTTATGATTAGGGTTAGATTTAGGGTTACTCTTTCTGTTATTTTATGGTTAGGGTTAGATTTAGGATTAGGGTTACTATTTCTGTTATTTTATGATTAGGGTTAGATTTAAGGTTAGGGTTACTATTTCTGTTATTTTATGATTAGGGTTAGATTTAGGGTTAGGGTTACTATTTCTGTTATTTTATGATTAGGGTTAGATTTAGGGTTAGGGTTACTATTTCTGTTAATTCATGATTAGGGTTAGATTTAGGGTTACTCTTTCTGTTATTTTATGGTTAGGGTTAGATTTAGGGTTAGGGTTACTATTTCTGTTATTTTATGATTAGGGTTAGATTTAGGGTTAGGGTTACTCTTTCTGTTATTTTATGATTAGGGTTAGATTTAGGGTTAGGGTTACTATTTCTGTTATTTTATGATTAGGGCTAGATTTAGGATTAGGGTTACAATTTCTGTTATTTTATGATTAGGGTTAGATTTAGGGTTAGGGTTACTCTTTCTGTCATTTTATGATTAGGGTTAGATTTAGGATTAGGGTTACTATTTCTGTTATTTTATGATTAGTTTTAGATTTAGGGTTAGGGTTACTATTTCTGTTATTTAATCATTAGGGCTAGATTTAGGGTTAGAGTTACTATTTCTGTTATTTTATGATAAGGGTTAGGGTTACTATTTCTGTTATTTTATGATTAGGGTTAGATTTAGGGTTACTCTTTCTGTTATTTTATGATTAGGGCTAGATTTAGGGTTAGGGTTACTATTTCTGTTATTTTATGATTAGGGTTAGATTTAGGATTAGGGTTACTATTTCTGTTATTTTATGATTATGGTTAGATTTAGGGTTACTATTTCTGTTATTTTATGATTAGGGTTAGATTTAGGGTTAGAGTTACTATATCTGTTATTTTATGATTAGGGTTAGATTTAGGGTTAGGGTTACTATTTCTGTTATTTTATGTTTAGGGTTAGATTTAGGGTTAGGGTTACTATTTCTGTTATTTTATGATTAGGGTTAGATTTAGGGTTAGGGTTACTATTTCTGTTATTTTATGATTAGGGTTAGATTTAGGGTTACTATTTCTGTTATTTTATGATTAGGGTTAGATTTAGGATTAGGGTTACTATTTCTGTTATTTTATGATTAGGGTTAGATTTAGGGTTAGGGTTACTATTTCTGTTATTTTATTATTAGGGTTAGATTTACGGTTAGGGTTACTCTTTCTGTTATTTTATCATTAGGGCTAGATTTAGGCTTAGGGTTACTATTTCTGTTATTTTATGATAAGGGTTAGATTTAGGATTAGGGTTACTATTTCTGTTATTTTATGATTAGGGTTAGATTTAGGGTTAGGGTTACTCTTTCTGTTATTTTATGATTAGGGTTAGATTTAGGATTAGGGTTACTATTTCTGTTATTTTATGATTAGGGTTACTATTCTGTTATTTTATGGATTAGGTTAATAATTATTTACTATTCTTTTATTGATAGTTAGATTAGGATTAGGGTTACTATTTCTGTTATTTTATGATTAGGTTAGATTTAGGATTAGGGTTACTATTTCTGTTATTTTATGATTAGGGTTAGATTTAGGGTTAGGGTTACTATTTATGTATTATGATTAGGTTAGATTTAGGGTTAGGGTTACTATTTCTGTTATTTTATGATTAGGGTTAGATTTAGGATTAGGGTTACTATTTCTGTTATTTTATGATTAGGGTTAGATTTAGGGTTACTATATCTGGTATTTTATGATTAGGGTTAGATTTAGGGTTACTATTTCTGGTATTTTATGATTAGGGTTAAATTTAGGGTTAGGGTTACTATTTCTGTTATTTTATGATTAGGGTTAGATTTAGGGTTACTCTTTCTGTTATTTTATGGTTAGGGTTAGATTTAGGATTAGGGTTACTATTTCTGTTATTTTATGATTAGGGTTAGATTTAGGGTTAGGGTTACCATTTCTGTTATTTTATGATTAGGGTTAGATTTAGGGTTAGGGTTACTATTTCTGTTATTTTATGATTAGGGTTAGATTTAGGATTAGGGTTACTATTTCTGTTATTTAATGATTAGGGTTAGATTTAGGATTAGGGTTACTATTTCTGTTATTTTATGATTAGGGTTAGATTTAGGGTTAGGGTTACTATTTCTGTTGTTTTATGATTAGGGTTAGATTTAGGGTTACTCTTTCTGTTCTTTTATGATTAGGGTTAGATTTAGGATTAGGGTTACTATTTCTGTTACTTTATGATTAGGGTTAGATTTAGGGTTAGGGTTACTCTTTCTGTTATTTTATGATTAGGGTTAGATTTAGGGTTACTCTTTCTGTTATTTTATGATTAGGGCTAGATTTAGGGTTAGGGTTACTATTTCTGTTATTTTATGATTAGGGTTAGATTTAGGATTAGGGTTACTATTTCTGTTATTTTATGATTATGGTTAGATTTAGGGTTACTATTTCTGTTATTTTATGATTAGGGTTAGATTTAGGGTTAGAGTTACTATTTCTGTTATTTTATGATTAGGGTTAGATTTAGGGTTAGGGTTACTATTTCTGTTATTTTATGATTAGGGTTAGATTTAGGGTTACTATTTCTGTTATTTTATGATTAGGGTTAGATTTAGGGTTAGAGTTACTATTTCTGTTATTTTATGATTAGGGTTAGATTTAGGGTTAGGGTTACTATTTCTGTTATTTTATGATTAGGGTTAGATTTAGGATCAGGGTTACTATTTCTGTTATTTTATGATTAGGGTTAGATTTAAGGTTAGGGTTACTATTTCTGTTATTTTATGATTAGGGTTAGATTTAGGGTTAGGGTTACTATTTCTGTTATTTTATGATTAGGGTTAGATTTAGGGTTAGGGTTACTATTTCTGTTAATTCATGATTAGGGTTAGATTTAGGGTTACTCTTTCTGTTATTTTATGGTTAGGGTTAGATTTAGGGTTAGGGTTACTATTTCTGTTATTTTATGATTAGGGTTAGATTTAGGGTTAGGGTTACTCTTTCTGTTATTTTATGATTAGGGTTAGATTTAGGGTTAGGGTTACTATTTCTGTTATTTTATGATTAGGGCTAGATTTAGGATTAGGGTTACTATTTCTGTTATTTTATGATTAGGGTTAGATTTAGGGTTAGGGTTACTCTTTCTGTCATTTTATGATTAGGGTTAGATTTAGGATTAGGGTTACTATTTCTGTTATTTTATGATTAGTTTTAGATTTAGGGTTAGGGTTACTATTTCTGTTATTTAATCATTAGGGCTAGATTTAGGGTTAGAGTTACTATTTCTGTTATTTTATGATAAGGGTTAGATTTAGGATCAGGGTTACTATTTCTGTTATTTTATGATTAGGGTTAGATTTAGGGTTAGGGTTACTCTTTCTGTTATTTTATCATTAGGGCTAGATTTAGGGTTAGGGTTACTAGTTCTGTTATTTTATGATAAGGGTTAGATTTAGGATTAGGGTTACTATTTCTGTTATTTTATGATTAGGGTTAGATTTAGGGTTAGGGTTACTCTTTCTGTTTTTTATGATTAGGGTTAGATTTAGGATTAGGGTTACTATTTCTGTTATTTTATGATTAGGGTTAGATTTAGGATTAGGGTTACTATTTCTGTTATTTTATGATTAGGGTTAGATTTAGGATTAGGGTTACTATTTCTGTTATTTTATGATTAGGGTTAGATTTAGGATTAGGGTTACTATTTCTGTTATTTTATGATTAGGGTATGATTTAGGATTAGGGTTACTATTTCTGTTATTTTATGATTAGGGTTAGATTTAGGGTTAGGGTTACTATTTATGTATTATGATTAGGGTTAGATTTAGGGTTAGGGTTACTATTTCTGTTATTTTATGATTAGGGTTAGAGTTAGGATTAGGGTTACTATTTCTGTTATTTTATGATTAGGGTTAGATTTAGGGTTACTATTTCTGGTATTTTATGATTAGGGTTAGATTTAGGGTTACTATTTCTGGTATTTTATGATTAGGGTTAAATTTAGGGTTAGGGTTACTATTTCTGTTATTTTATGATTAGGGTTAGATTTAGGGTTAGGGTTACCATTTCTGTTATTTTATGATTAGGGTTAGATTTAGGGTTAGGGTTACTATTTCTGTTATTTTATGATTAGGGTTAGATTTAGGATTAGGGTTACTATTTCTGTTATTTAATGATTAGGGTTAGATTTAGGATTAGGGTTACTATTTCTGTTATTTTATGATTAGGGTTAGATTTAGGGTTAGGGTTACTATTTCTGTTGTTTTATGATTAGGGTTAGATTAAGGCTAGGGTCAGACGAACGCATTTTTATGTTGTCTGTGAAAAAGTGCGTTCGAACGAATGGACGCATTTTTTCACAGAATACGTGATAGTGGTCATACTATGCGCATTTTCGTCCGTGATTTTGTACGGATCATCAATAAAACTCTTTTTGTGTCTGGACGTTATGTTGGCCGGACATTAGCAGCGTCTGACGTCTCCTATTCACACACACACGCCTCTAGCGGACGCAGCGCACTCTGTACGTCAGTACCTGCGGTTTCACGTTCTCGAAAAAATGCGTTCATTTTCCACTTGCGTTGCGCAGCCGGACTTTTGTGCGACCGTACTTCGTATATTGGCCGTCATTGCCCGGCATCTGCTGCTAGTGCGGCCGTGATTAAGTGCGCCAGAACGCGCGTTCGCACTGCCTCAGTCTGACCCTAGCCTTAGGGTTACTCTTTCTGTTCTTTTATGATTAGGGTTAGATTTAGGATTAGGGTTACTATTTCTGTTACTTTATGATTAGGGTTAGATTTAGGGTTAGGGTTACTCTTTCTGTTATTTTATGATTAGGGTTAGATTTAGGGTTACTCTTTCTGTTATTTTATGATTAGGGCTAGATTTAGGGTTAGGGTTACTATTTCTGTTATTTTATGATTAGGGTTAGATTTAGGATTAGGGTTACTATTTCTGTTATTTTATGATTATGGTTAGATTTAGGGTTACTCTTTCTGTTATTTTATGATTAGGGTTAGATTTAGGATCAGGGTTACTATTTCTGTTATTTTATGATTAGGGTTAGATTTAGGGTTAGGGTTACTCTTTCTGTTATTTTATCATTAGGGCTAGATTTAGGGTTAGGGTTACTATTTCTGTTATTTTATGATAAGGGTTAGATTTAGGATTAGGGTTACTATTTCTGTTATTTTATGATTAGGGTTAGATTTAGGGTTAGGGTTACTCTTTCTGTTATTTTATGATTAGGGTTAGATTTAGGATTAGGGTTACTATTTCTGTTATTTTATGATTAGGGTTAGATTTAGGATTAGGGTTACTATTTCTGTTATTTTATGATTAGGGTTAGATTTAGGATTAGGGTTACTATTTCTGTTATTTTATGATTAGGGTTAGATTTAGGATTAGGGTTACTATTTCTGTTATTTTATGATTAGGGTTTGATTTAGGATTAGGGTTACTATTTCTGTTATTTTATGATTAGGGTTAGATTTAGGGTTAGGGTTACTATTTATGTATTATGATTAGGGTTAGATTTAGGGTTAGGGTTACTATTTCTGTTATTTTATGATTAGGGTTAGATTTAGGATTAGGGTTACTATTTCTGTTATTTTATGATCAGGGTTAGATTTAGGGTTAGGGTTACTATTTCTGTTATTTTATGATTATGGTTAGATTTAGGGTTACTATTTCTGGTATTTTATGATTAGGGTTAGATTTAGGGTTACTATTTCTGGTATTTTATGATTAGGGTTAGATTTAGGGTTAGGGTTACTATTTCTGTTATTTTATGATTAGGGTTAGATTTAGGGTTACTCTTTCTGTTATTTTATGGTTAGGGTTAGATTTAGGGTTAGGGTTACTATTTCTGTTATCTTATGATTAGGGTTAGATTTAGGATTAGGGTTACTATTTCTGTTATTTTATGATTAGGGTTAGATTTAGGGTTAGGGTTACCATTTCTGTTATTTTATGATTAGGGTTAGATTTAGGGTTAGGGTTACTATTTCTGTTATTTTATGATTAGGGTTAGATTTAGGATTAGGGTTCTATTTCTGTTATTTAATGATTAGGGTTAGATTTAGGATTAGGGTTACTATTTCTGTTATTTTATGATTAGGGTTAGATTTAGGGTTAGGGTTACTATTTCTGTTGTTTTATGATTAGGGTTAGATTTAGGGTTACTCTTTCTGTTCTTTTATGATTAGGGTTAGATTTAGGATTAGGGTTACTCTTTCTGTTACTTTATGATTAGGGTTAGATTTAGGGTTAGGGTTACTCTTTCTGTTATTTTATGATTAGGGTTAGATTTAGGGTTACTCTTTCTGTTATTTTATGATTAGGGCTAGATTTAGGGTTAGGGTTACTATTTCTGTTATTTTATGATTAGGGTTAGATTTAGGATTAGGGTTACTATTTCTGTTATTTTATGATTATGGTTAGATTTAGGGTTACTATTTCTGTTATTTTATGATTAGGGTTAGATTTAGGGTTAGAGTTACTATATCTGTTATTTTATGATTAGGGTTAGATTTAGGGTTAGGGTTACTATTTCTGTTATTTTATGATTAGGGTTAGATTTAGGATTAGGGTTACTATTTCTGTTATTTTATGTTTAGGGTTAGATTTAGGGTTAGGGTTACTATTTCTGTTATTTTATGATTAGGGTTAGATTTAGGGTTAGGGTTACTATTTCTGTTATTTTATGATTAGGGTTAGATTTAGGGTTAGGGTTACTATTTCTGTTATTTTATGATTAGGGCTAGATTTAGGATTAGGGTTACTATTTCTGTTATTTTATGATTAGGGTTAGATTTTAGGGTTAGGGTTACTCTTTCTGTCATTTTATGATTAGGGTTAGATTTAGGATTAGGGTTACTATTTCTGTTATTTTATGATTAGTTTTAGATTTAGGGTTAGGGTTACTATTTCTGTTATTTTATCATTAGGGCTAGATTTAGGGTTAGAGTTACTATTTCTGTTATTTTATGATAAGGGTTAGATTTAGGATCAGGGTTACTATTTCTGTTATTTTATGATTAGGGTTAGATTAGGGTTAGGGTTACTCTTTCTGTTATTTTATCATTAGGGCTAGATTTAGGGTAGGGTTACTATTTCTGTTATTTTATGATAAGGGTTAGATTTAGGATTAGGGTTACTATTTTCTGTTTTTTATGATTAGGGTTAGATTTAGGGTTAGGGTTACTCTTTCTGTTATTTTATGATTAGGGTTAGATTTAGGATTAGGGTTACTATTTCTGTTATTTTATGATTAGGGTTAGATTTAGGATTAGGGTTACTTTTCTGTTATTTTATGATTAGGGTTAGATTTAGGATTAGGGTTACTATTTCTGTTATTTTATGATTAGGGTTTGATTTAGGATTAGGGTTACTATTTCTGTTATTTTATGATTAGGGTTAGATTTAGGGTTAGGGTTACTATTTATGTATTATGATTAGGGTTAGATTTAGGGTTAGGGTTACTATTTCTGTTATTTTATGATTAGGGTTAGATTTAGGATTAGGGTTACTATTTCTGTTATTTTATGATTAGGGTTAGATTTAGGGTTACTATTTCTGTTATTTTATGATTAGGGTTAGATTTAGGGTTACTATTTCTGGTATTTTATGATTAGGGTTAGATTTAGGATTAGGGTTACTATTTCTGTTATTTTATGATTAGGGTTAGATTTAGGGTTACTCTTTCTGTTATTTTATGGTTAGGGTTAGATTTAGGATTAGGGTTACTATTTCTGTTATTTTATGATTAGGGTTAGATTTAGGGTTAGGGTTACTATTTCTGTTTTGTTATGATTAGGGTTAGATTTAGGATTAGGGTTACTCTTTCTGTTATTTTATTATTAGGGTTAGATTTAGGGTTAGAGTTAGGATTAGGGTTACTATTTCTGTTATTTTATGATTAGGGTTAGATTTAGGATTAGGGTTACTATTTCTGTTATTTTATGATTAGGGTTAGATTTAGGGTTAGGTTTGGGGTTACTATTTCTTTTATTTTATGATTAGGGTTAGATTTAGGGTTAGGGTTACTATTTCTGTTATTTTATTATTAGAGTTAGATTTAGGGTTAGGGTTACTCTTTCTGTTATTTTATGATTAGGGTTAGATTTAGGATTAGGGTTACTATTTCTGTTGTTTTATGATTAGGGTTAGATTTAGGATTAGGGTTACTATTTCTGTTATTTTATGATTAGGGTTAGATTTAGGGTTAGGGTTACTATTTCTGTTATTTTATGATTAGGGTTAGATTTAGGGTTAGGGTTACTCTTTCTGTTATTTTATGATTAGGGTTAGATTTAGGGTTAGGGTTACTATTTCTTTTATTTTATGATTAGGGTTAGATTTAGGGTTAGGGTTACTATTTCTGTTATTTTATTATTAGAGTTAGATTTAGGGTTAGGGTTACTCTTTCTGTTATTTTATGATTAGGGTTAGATTTAGGATTAGGGTTACTATTTCTGTTGTTTTATGATTAGGGTTAGATTTAGGGTTAGGGTTTCTATTTCTCTTTTGTTATGATTAGGGTTAGATGTAGGGTTAGGGTTACTATTTCTCTTGTTTTATGATTAGGGTTAGATTTAGGGTTAGGGTTACTATTTCTCTTGTTTTATTATCAGGGTTAGATTTAGGATTAGGGTTACTATATCTTTTTTATGATTAGGGTTAGATTTAGGGTTAGGGTTACTATTTCTCTTGTTTTATTATCAGGGTTAGATTTAGGATTAGGGTTACTATATCTTTTTTATGATTAGGGTTAGATTTAGGGTTAGGGTTACTATTTCTCTTGTTTTATTATCAGGGTTAGATTTAGGATTAGGGTTACTATATCTTTTTTATGATTAGGGTTAGATTTAGGGTTAGGGTTACTATTTCTGTTATTTTATGATTTGGCCTACATTTTGGGTTAGGGTTACTTTTAGGATTAGGCATAGGATCACTATTTCTGCTTGCTTTATGGTTATGGTTAGAGTTAGGATTTCTAAAATCAGCAGCAGTGTATGTCACATTAATCCAGAATACTGTCTGCAGTGGGTACTACTTGCTTGCAGAGCAGATCTGAGACTGAAATAACGGCCTGGATTTATTAAGGCTGGATCTTAAAACCACTGGGACCTTTTTTTTAAAATCAAATGTATTGTATTAAGGTATTATTGATTATTGATTGCCTGTATTTAAGCTTTGATGATATAGTTTCTCCCCAGTAAATTAAAAATGGGTAATATTTCCAATTAAATAATATCCGCCGAAACTAGAATTTTGGAGACAATATGCGAAAACTCTAAATTCCACTTCATTCACACTATGGGAGGTTTTGCTTATATTAATCGAGGCGCTAATGTAATTCCGTGAATTTGGGGAATTCAGAGGTGATGTGTCTAACAATATGCTGTGTGTAATATGTCCTCTCAGTTCTCTTTTTGTGCGAACATACAAACTGGTCTCTTTACTGGTGGGTTTTACTATTTAAAGTAACACCTTCCCGGATAATTCCGCTCATACAAAGAGTGTTAAAAGAAACACAATCTCAGTTTATGGTCTTCTCTTTTCAGGTGAGAACCATGTGTCAGTCAGCGCCTCATCTTTTATACACTGCCTGGCCAAAAAATCTGTCACCATCTGGATGTAACTCAGCCAATAGGTGCTCGCCTTCCATTGGATAATTACTGCAGTGATTAATATGTTTCAGCATAAACTGAGGTCGTGTGACTCCCTGAATATACTGAATGAGCAGGTTTTCCCATCAATGGGTTTTTTCTCCCCTGATGGCACAGCGGGCATATCCCAAAGATGGCAATGCCAGGATTCATCGAGCTCAAATTGTGCAAGAGTGGTTGAGGGAGCAGGAGACATCATTTTCACACAAAGAGCTGATCTGGCCCAGAAATGGCACCGAACAGGGAATTTCCCCGTACGGTGCCATTTCGGTGCCATTCGGCTATTCACAGAGCACCCAGTTTGCCAACTTTTGGCGAACTGCCAGCAAGTACGGTGCCTGTTCGACGGCAGTGAATTCCCCCTTAGAGAAGCAATGGTTAATCTATTCACAGACACCGAACAGCAGAGAAATGTCAGTGAAATGCCCTGATGTTCGGTGTTTTCATTCGGCAGGTTTAATCAGGCGAATCCCATAGATTTCAATGTTAAAAATATTCCCTGTATTATTAAATATCTTTTAAACTGTTTATTATTTTAATTTGCAGCAAAAAGTCTCTCTATTTTTTTTTAGAATTTTTTTGCCATTTCTCGGGATTTGTTCGGCAATTCTTTTACCGATTTTTTTTCTTTTAAATTGTGTTGTTTTTTTCTGTAACAGACCTTTCTAATTATCAGTCATAGGACCTTATATGTTATTTCCAGACAGTTTCCAGACATTTTCATCCAGTAGTTTTTTTGCAAACAGTGTTTAAAATTTTTGGAGTTTCAATGTTTTTTTTTTTACCCTGTTTGCCGGCTTGTCGGCTTTTTCCGGCGGCTGGTCGGCGCTGTATTCAATGGATCGTCAGTGTTTTTTGGTGGGTTTTCTGCTGCGTTTCGAAGTGATCCGATTTTTCGAATCGTATCTGCGGGTTTTCGATGGATCTTTGGCGGAATTTTGGCGATTACTCAGATTTTTCAGATCCGTTCGGCGGCTTTTCCCTGCACTTCAGGGACTCTGAGGGGAATGCTACGGGGAACGATAGAGTAACCCCTTACTCTCTGAATAACCCCTTATATCTCCGTAATAGAGCGTGCACGAGGCATGCGCACCTCCGTAAAAGTTACTCACACTAAACTTTGTGTTTCCTGTGCAGACAGAGCACCGGGGATCTGTGGGAGGTTTTTGGAGCGCGATGCCGCGATGCCATAATGAGTAACAGATTTCAGACTTTCATGCTAATTAAAATCTTACGAATGCAAATCGCAAAACAAAAACAAAGCTGTTCTAGGTAAAAATGAAGACATGTTTGAGATTTATGAATTCAGTCGTGGTTGGAGGCTGAAGCTCGGATGAATGTGTTTGTGGGATTCAGGGCCGAGAGACGGCAGCTTGAACGAGTCCAAGCGATCTGAGACCCGGCAGGACATCGTGTTTTCTGAGCTCCACAATGTATCGGAGGGAATAGTAGCACGGCTCAAAAAGAAATACACAACGCTGATTTCTTTCCTTTCTGGCGCGTTCAGCGGTTGATACGATTACTGACGGGAAAATGTGTTACCGCGACAAGTGGGCTTTTCCCTTTTACTACAAAGAAAAAACTGAAATGAATCCTTTAACCCTTTCGCTGCTGAGGCTTTTCACACCTCTGTGCTGAGGTCATTTTTACCGGTTTTGCTCATCATGTTTAAACGTGTTTTTAAGGCTTATTTTAGTACATGACCCAGACATATTATATATCATTCTTTCCGTCAGACTCGGTAGATTCATAATATGTCATTATTATATGTATACGTTATGTCATGTCTGTATATTATAACAAAAAATGCAATAAAATATGTATTTTCAATAATTTACAACGTGTAAAGTGTTTTTTTTCACATTTTAACATGCGAGCAATTGCGGTTATATTTTGTGTGGGGTGCGCTTGTTAAAAAAATTAGAGATGGGGTCTCGTTACATTTTTTTTTGGGGAAAATTACACGATTTTTAACAAACGCACCGCATACAAAAATCGTTAGTGCAGCATCATTGTTCACATTATAATTGAAATGGGAACAATATTGCTGCATTAACGAACCAAAAAAAAGAAAAAAAAATGTTTATTTTTTTTTTTATAATTTTTTTTTAAATATATTTTTATTTTTAATTTTTATTTTTTTTAAAAAACTTTTTTCACTTTCGTGTTTGGTATCGTTGGAACGGCCATGCTCTGTTCCAACCCCTAGCTGCCACGGATCGGGAGATAGGGAGTTCTTTGGAACTCCCTATCTCCACCGTTGGTGGCAGTTAGGGGTTAACTCTAGGACTGGCGTCATTGTGCTATGCACGATGACGCCAGTCCTCAGGGGGAGTTCCCGGAGGCTTGGCCGACATCCAAGATGTCGGCCAGCTCCGGGAAAGGATCACGAACCGGCGCTTTTCAGCGCCGATTCGCGATCCAGCTCCCCAGGGGTTAATGCCAGGCACCATTTGGAAGGGCAGGCTGTGCCCTTCCAAATGGTGCCTGGGTTAACCCCCGCAACGCTGCCGATCGGGAGGGAGAGAGGTCCGAAGGACCTCCCCCCTCCCTTTCAGGCACCTCCTCCGCACATGCGGGGGGGGCGCCTGAATTAGGTGTCATCGCGCTGCCGCGATGACACCTAATTTCACCATCGGCGGTTCCGGATGCTGGGCTGACATCGAGGATGTCAGCCCGCACTGGGGGGGCCAGCGATCGGCCGGAACTCGGCCGAACGCTGACCCCAAAGTGAGGACGCGCTCAGCGCGTCCTCAGCACACCAGCAGCCATGCGGAGGATGCTCTGAGCGCGTCCTCCGCATCAAAGTGGTTAAGGGACATTGTACTCATCCTGACCACTTTACAGTTATAACGTGGTCAGGATGGGAGGAGTACCCCCCATCTCACCCCCACCTGCTCCCCTGATCTTAAGAAAACACTGGGTGTAGCGGAGGAGTCTCCTGCACCCCACCCAGCGTCCCCAATATTCGGGATTTTGAATTTCACGGCTGCCAGTCTCCAGATCGGTCACTAGGGATGTCACACTCAGAGAGCGGCCGACGTCACCCTCTGAGACCAATCGCTGTAGCGAGCATTCTGAGAGAGGCAGCGATGGATCAGATCTGTGCATGCGCGTGCAGCTCCGATCCATCGCTCTGCGCAGGCGCTACGGAACCTGCATACGTAAAGTGTGTACATCCCATAGAGATGCCATAAGCCAATAGCGTAAGAGCACAAATTGCGCAGAAAAGCTTCAGCGACATCCGGGTTCGGGATTCCATGGGCTGAAGAGGAGGAGCAGCGGGAGAAAAGGGGAGGAAAATCACTTAAAGAAAATAAATAATAATAATTGTTCAGAGGCTTTAAGCAGGATTTTCCCAATTATTTTATGGCAAAAAAATGACACTCTATTTTTCGATAGTGTATCCCTTTAATCTTCTAGATTGTGAGTTCACACGGGAATAGGGCCCTCGTTTCCTCCTGTGCTGGTTTATCATAATGTTGTTCAGTCTCAATGTATTGTAACCCTGTCTATATCGCGCCCATTGTTCAGCGCTGCAGAATATGCTGGTGCTATATAAATAAAGTATAATAATAATAAAAATTTATAATAAAGGGGATTTTGTAACCTCTACAGAATAGTTATTATGTTTGATAAGTGAGTGATGTCTCCAAAATAAATTTAGATTCCCCCCCTCTCTTTTTTGCTTTCTATACAAATCCCTAAGAATTTTCAGAGTGATTAAGCTTCTAAAAGCGACGTATAAGCTTATTATCTCTAGGGATTTGGATGGAAAGTCAGATGGAGTGATGGTGATGGTGAAGATATAGACAGACAGACAGACAGTGCTATGGGGGGGAGGGGGTTTAAAGGGAACGGCTAAAATACAGAGAAAGAGTCAAAATGGAAAAACGCCAAACAAGTCATTTCCAAACCAGGGCTCAAACTCTGAATCAAATGGGTGCAACATTCTGAATCGTAGGATCCAAGGAAGAGGTAATTTGCCACCACTGACTACTTCATCCTAACCCTCTCACTGCCCCCCTAAATCTGTTACTCTAACCTTGTTTGTTACCCTCATTATGTTACCCTAATCCTGTCCCATAAATCTGTCAATGTGCCCCTAAATGTGTCGCCGTAACCTCGCCAATGTCCCCATATGTCTTTTGCTGTCCCCCTAAATCTGTGAGTCTCTCACTGCCCGCTAATATCTTATCCTAAACATGTAAATCTTTCACCTTAACCTTCTCACTGTCCGCCTAAGGCCGGGTGCACACAGGACGTTTTTTTTAACGCACATTATGTGCATTAAAGAAAACCGACGTCGCACTCAACGCCCGCCCACCCCCCTCGCACGATCCTCCGTAGGAGGATCGCCCAGAATCATCGACGCACATCCTAGCGCATCAACAGTGATGATGAGCTAGGATTCGCGTCGACGGGGCTCCGCGATCCTCCTATGGAGGATCGTGCGAGGGGGGGTGGGCGGGCGTCGAGTGGGGTGGGCGGGCGTAATGTGCGTTAAAGAAAACGTCCCATGTGCACCCGGCATAAGGCTCGTCTCAGACGAGCGCACCTATTGCGCCCGTCCGTCCGCACTTACTGGCGCCCGTTGCAGCCAAGTGATGCTGAGATGTGCGCCGCTCACAAGCTTGTGCGCGCGCACTAACTGCGTGTGCACCAAGCGTCCGGCTAGAGAATCGCCCCGTCGATGCGCTAGGAAGTGCGTCGACGGACCTGCAAAACGAGCGCCGCGATCCTCCATAGGATCCATTCACAGTGCAGGGTGAAAAAGTATGTGAACCCCTAGCCTAATGACTTCTCCAAGAACTAATTGGAGCCAGGAGTGAGCCAACCTGGAGTCCAATCAGTGTGATATTATTGGATGTGTTGCTGAAAGCTGTCCTGCCCTTTAAAAACACACACCAGTTTTGGGTTTATTGGTTTCAAGAAGCATTGCCTGATGTGAACCATGCCTCGCAGAAAAGAGCTCTCAGAAGACCTATGATCAAGAATTGTGGACTTGCATGAAGCTGGAAAGGGTTACAAAAGTATCTCCAAAAGCCTTGATGTTCATGTGTCCATGGTAAGACAGACTGTCTACAAATGGAGAAAGTTCAGCACTGTTGCTACTCTCCCTAGGCGTGGTCGTCCTGTAAAGATGACTGCAAGAGCACAGCGCAGAATGCTTAATGAGGTAAAGAAGAATCCTAGAGTGTCAGCTAAAGACTTACAGAAATCTCTGGCACATGCTACATAGTTACATAGTTACATAGTTATATAGGCTGAAAAAAGACATGCGTCCATCGGGTTCAGCCTCTCCCACATAACCTACTGCTGTTGATCCAAAAGAAGACAAAAAACCCAGTCTGAAATGCTCGCCAATATGCAACATACTGGGAAAAAATTCCTTCTTGACCCCAGAATGGCAGTCAGATTTCTCCTTGGATCAAGAAGCTTTTACCCACATATTAAATATTATAACCCTTAATATTCTGTGTCTGCAGGAAGTCATCCAGTCGCTTTTTAAAAGTCTGTACAGACTCTGACCCAACCACCTCAACAGGCAGAGAATTCCACAGCTAACATTTTTGTTGACACATCTTCAATAAGGAAAACATTAAACAAGAATGGAGTACATGGGAGGGCACCACGGAGGAAGCCTTTGCTGTCCAAAAAGAATATTGCAGCACATTTGAAGTTTGCCAAAGAGCACCTGGAGGTTCCACAGCACTACTGGCAAAATATTCTGTGGACAGATGAAACCAAAATTGAGTTGTTTGGAAAAAACACACAACACTATGTGTGGAGAAAAAAAGGCACAGCACACCAACATCAAAACCTCATCCCCACTGTAAAACATGGCGGAGGGAGCATCATGGTTTGGGGCTGCTTTGCTGCCTCAGGGTCTGGATGGATTGTTGTCATTGATGGAAAAATGAATTCCAGAGTTTATCAAGACATTTTGCAGGAAAACGTAAGACCATCTGTCTGCCAACTGAAGCTCCGCAGAGGATGGGTGATGCAACAGGACAATGACCCAAAGCATACAAGTAATTCAAGAAAAGAATGGCTTCAACAAAACAAAATATGCCTTCTGGAGTGGCCCAGTCAGAGTCCTGACCTCAATCCGATTGAAATGCTGTGGCATGACCTTAAGAGAGCGATTCACACCAGACATCCCAAGAATATTGCTACACTGAGACAGTTTTGTGAAGAGGAGTGGTCCAAAATTACTCCAGATCGTTGTGCAGGTCTGATCTGCAACTACAGGGAACGTTTGGTTGAGGTTATTGCTGCCAAAGGAGGGTCAACCAGTTATTAAGTCCAAAGGTTCACATACTTTTTCCACCCTGTACTGTGAATATTTACATGTTCTGTTCAATAAAAACATGAAAACATATAATGTTTGTGTTGCATTATTTTAAGCAGACTGTGTTTTTAAAATTGTTGTGACTTAGATGAAGATCAGAGCACATTTTATGACCAATTCATGCAAAACTCCACGTAATCCCAAAGGGTTCACATACTTTTCTTGCAACTGTAATATATATATATATATATATATATATATATACAGTTGTGTTCAAAATTATTCAACCCCCACTGAAATTAAGTGTTTTGGCCAGTTTGACATTGATTTTGATCATTCAGTCATCTTGCTTACAATTAAATCAAAGAGGCACGTGTAGGTCAGACAAATATAACATAACATTTATAATGAAATAACCACAAATGGCTTTTCTGTGCTCACATCATTATCAGTTTTATTCAACCCCCAAGTGACATTCAATCTTAGTACTTAGTACAACAACCTTTTACAGTTATAACAGCTTTTAAATGTGAAGCATAGCTTGACACAAGTGTCTTGCAGCGATCTACGGGTATCTTGGCCCATTCGTCATGGGCAAAAGCCTCCAGTTCAGTCACATTCTTAGGCTTGCGCACTGCAACTGCTTTCTTTAAGTCCCACCAGAGGTTCTCAATCGGATTTAAGTCAGGTGACTGCGATGGCCACTCCAAAATGTTCCAGCCTTTAATCTGCAACCATGCTCCAGTGGACTTGGAGGTATGCTTGGGATCATTGTCCTGTTGAAAGGTCCAACGTCTCCCAAGCCTCAGGTTTGTGACGGACTGCATCACATTGTCATCCAATATCTCCTGGTACTGAAGAGAATTCATGGTACCTTGCACACGCTGAAGCTTCCCTGTACCTGCAGAAGCAAAACAGCCCCAAAGCATGATTGACCCCCCGCCATGCTTCACAGTAGGCAAGGTGTGCTTTTCTTCATAGGTCTTGTTCTTCCTCCTCCAAACATAGTGTTGATCCATGGGCCCAAACAGTTCTAATTTTGTTTCATCAGTCCACAGAACACTATCCCAAAACTTCTGTGGTTTGTCCACATGACTTTTGGCATACTGCAGTCGACTATTCTTATTCTTTGGAGACAGCAAGGGGGTGCGCCTGGGAGTTCTGGCATGGAGGCCTTCATTACGCAGTGTGCGCCGTATTGTCTGAGCTGAAACTTCAGTACCCACATCTGACAAATCTTTTCTCAGTTCCTCAGCAGTCACACGGGGACTTTTCTCCACTCTACGCTTCAGGCAGCGCACAGCAGTCGAAGTCAGCATCTTCTTTCTGCCACGACCAGGTAGCGTTTCAACAGTGCCCTTTGCCTTGAATTTGCGAATGATGCTTCCTATGGTCTCTCTTGGTATGTTTAACATCTTTGCAATCTTCTTATAGCCATTGCCCTTCCTGTGAAGAGTAATCACCTCTTCTCTTGTCTTCCTGGACCATTCTCTTGACTTCACCATGTTTGTAACCACACCAGTAAATGTCTAGAAGGAGCTGAGTATCACAGTCATTTTAAAGCTGCCTAATTGGTGCTTATTATGCTTTATTGCTGCTCCGTGACATCTACAGGTGTTTTCAATACCTGATTGAAAACACTTGAATGAACCTCTGTTCTTCAGAGTGGTAGTCTTTAAGGGGTTGAATAATTGTGTCAATGAAGAATTCACAAAAGAAACATTTACTACTGTATTACAAAACCAATTGATGTCATTTTAGTTGCATATGGTTCTTTAAAAAGTCCTTGTAGGATTTCATTCTGAATACAATTACAAATGTACACTAAATTCCCTAAAACCCTTTACAGCATTGGGGGTTGAATAATTTTGAACACAACTGTATATATATATATAGTCGGTCACGACTTGGACGCTTGATATTATTGCTGCTTGCTGTGTCTGACTCCTCTGCGCGAGTGATTCGGTTCTGCTTACTCACAGCCCCTGATTGCATTAAAACAGAAATAAGAAAAAACCAGAGAGCAACATATTTTCTCGCCACACAAAATGATTTTTTTTTTTAGGGGATTATTCAGAGAGCACGACATTCCCTCTCTCGTTCCCCGTGCTTCCCTGCACTTCGGGGACTCAAATTTCCCTACCCTGCGGTTAATTCAGCATTCACAACAGGGTCCCCGGAGTGCAGGGAATCTGCTGCCGAACACCACCGCCAACCCACAACAAACCCGCCAGCTGCTGCAAACACACCTCAGACCCGCCGCAAACCCATCACCTGCAGCCGTCAACCCGCCGAACATCCGCCGCAAACCCGATGGAGGGACGCCAGATGCAGCCGACAAGCCGCCGGAAAAGTGAAACAAAATACGATTGAAAGTGTCAAATTGAAACGCTGTTTGCAAAAAAACTACTGAACGAAAATGTCAGTAATTTACATATAAGATCCTATTAATGATAATAAAAAGGTCCGTTACAGAAAAAACGATTTAAAAAAGAAATGGAAAAACATCGGATAACTGCTACAGCGACTCGAATTTCAGCAATATACGGTGAACATTTGCTAAATAGTGAATTCGCCATATTTTCAGTGAAATGGAATTGATGATGTGAAATGATATGCGGCAAAGCACTGAAATTGCGCACAGTTTCGGTGCTTTGTGAATAGACCCTTTAAGGGAGGAGCCATGACGTACCTGACCAGAGGTGTCGTGGCGTGGCAGATGAGCTTATACTTCAATGGCCGTTCAAGTAAACCAAAACCTCTATAGGGATAAGCGCAGATGACACGCTTTTCTTTCTTTTTTTCTTATGTTTTATACATGTACCTGGACTGGATACATCTGGTAGTTGCAGCCGCCCTGGTAGGGATTAGGTGTGACGCCGTTTTTCTGTGAATATCTAATAAACCGTTTATTCTTTTCATTTGCAGCAAAAAATCTCTTTATTCATTTTTATTTTAGTTTTTTAGGCATTTATCAGGATTTATTCCGGCGAAATTTTTGATTCCAATTTTTTTTTAATTCTGTAACAGACCTTTTCATTGTTATTCATAGGACCTTATGTATTAATTCCAGGCATTTTCATGCATTCCTTTTTTTAAAAAAATGCCTTTTGAAAGTATTTGTGATTTTTTTTTAACCCCTGGTCGGAGTCGTTTGGCTGTCTGTTCGGCAATTCGTCGGCTGCATTC
Organism: Leptobrachium leishanense; assembly: GCA_009667805.1. NCBI lineage: Eukaryota > Metazoa > Chordata > Amphibia > Anura > Megophryidae > Leptobrachium > Leptobrachium leishanense. The sequence goes on from CM019065.1 coordinate 385,439,283, forward strand.
GGTGGTTTTTCGGATCGATTTGGCAGTTTTTTGGCTGTTATCCTATCGATTCGGCGGTTTGATCGATTCAGCGGTTTATCGGCGGGTCGATTCGGCGACCCTTCGGTGAATGCTAAATTCACCACAGGGTCGGCAAATTGAACTCGCCAAAGTGTGCTGAACGAGAGAGCACCAAAATGTCGGTGAGAATTCGGTGTTCTCTGAATAACCCCTTAAGTGTTTCTACGGCAATGTCTGCGAGATTAATTTAAAGACACATTATCCCTCGAAAGATACTGAAGGCGTTCACCGGCTGGATATCAGCTCTTGTACAGAGACAGAACGGTAACAGCCGAGGTTACAAATGAGCTTGTCTTTCAGGAATGTATGAAGATACATCTGGATACAATTCAAAGAGCTCATGTCTGGAATGGGGAGTTATCTGTGTTTTAAAGGTGTTTCCAGCAATGCTATTTTATTATTATTTCTTTTCCTTTTGGATATAGAGCAGCCGCGGTCACTGCATGAGGTAACGTACAGATACGTTTTGCAGACACAGCACTGAAATAGACACAAAAGATCTCTAAAAGCATGTTTTGAGCGACTCTCAGAAAAAGAACAGATTTACAGAGCAATACTGCGCAAAATGTACATTGTACAAAACACAGCGTTACCAAAATATGGCTGTATAGGTTTCGTGGTTCAAACTTTGCCTGGCGAGGTCACTCGAAACCCCGACCACGATTAGGAGAAGCTCTGTTATCATTTTGAAGAGCGCGGAGGCCGGCCTCTTGCCAAAAGACTATAACCTGGTTACCGGCAGGGCCAGATTAACATAGGGGCTGTTGGAGCTGCAGCTCCAGGCCCATGTCCCCCAAATAGATCCAGTAGAAAATGAACGATGTCAGCACCAACAGAAAGCGATTAAAAGTGATATGGTAGTGGGACACGTGAAAACCAAGGGATATTGTCAGGGTCGTGGGAACGGGAAGCAGGAAGCAGGTGTAGAAGCTATGGTGAGGTACAAGATAGGGAGAATCCAATTGCAGAGTCAAGAAACTTTCCAGGTTTGGTACACAATCGAGATATCAATGAATTTAGCTATGCAGGTATACAACTCCTAAGAGCAGCGACGCTGTGGCGATGATGGTCTCCAAGGGCCGGGTATATATAGGCAGCTGGGGTGGTCACGCCCCTCTGAACGGTGATGACTCACCTCCCTATTGGTTCCCATCTGGGAGGTAGGCTCACCCTGGGGGCGATCCCAGCCTCTGCCTGTCAAGGACTCAGCCACGCCCCCTAACCTGTTAAAGGGAGCCTCCTGATCCACACGCCGGTTTGAGCCACGCCCCTCCAAGCCACGCGGTGAGGAGCCAAGCGCCATGGATTTTAGGGGCTCCAAATCGGCCCCATGACAGGCCTCACCGGCCGCCTGAACCAGGAGCGACTCGCCCAACGCCGGAGGAAGCGACCCCCATGGTCGGGGCAGCGCTACCGCGACCACCGCAGGCGTTGGCCTAGACCGCGAGGCGACACCAGGTGGGTCCTGCGGTCGATGAGATCCCGCAGTGGGACGTGACAGATATATTCTTACAGCTGGTGGGTGTACGCTATACATAGAGAGGATAGTAATACAGAGGGAATGCACACAGTATACACAACGGAGACTCTCCAATAAATACATAAGGGAATAATACACGGACACAGTCAACATAAATTCTGGATTACCTGGGCAATCCATTTGGCCAACCCCAGGTAGCACCTTGGTCCATAGTCAGTAGGAAGGAGACTAGCCCGCAAGCTCCTCCAACTGCCGCAGTGACGGCCGAGTCTGTCACAGAGACTTTTTGCTGCAGAATAAAATAATAAACAGTTTATTAGATATTGAATAAAAACGGGAATATTTTTAACATTGAAACCTATGGAATTCGCCTGAATAAACCTGCCGAATGATACCACCAAACAGCAGCGCATTTCCCTTACATTTCACTGCTGTTTGATATCTCTGAATAGATTACCGTAGATACTCAAGTATAGCGCGACCCGAATATAACGCGATGGATAGAGATTTATTACGGAAATGAGAGAATATTCAAGACTCGAATATAACGCGAAGAACAACATTGAACTGTACCTGTAAACAATTAAAATACATACAGGTTCTATTAACACAGTCAGGCTCCCCCTCAGGCCAGGGTGCTCTGCTCTAGAATGATTGCAGTTGTTACTAAGTATGAAGCCGCCGGCCACCCGTCTTCTTTACTAGCGTTTAGATGGCCGGCAGAGGCGAGTGAGGTGAATGATTGGCTTAAACCGAGTGTGCCCTCTGGCCGTGATGGATCCCACCTCTCCCGGATCTTCCTGAAGTGTTTGCAAGCATCAGGGAGCCCGCATTTACTTCCACGAGACTACCGGAACTTCCAGGAGACTTGGGATCCAGAGCAGGGCAAGTTGTTTTGTTTTTTTAACACGCGATGCAGTTGTCTCGAATATAACGCGACCCCCTCCAATTTTATGGTAAAGTTTTGTCACCAAAATCTAGCGGTATACTCGAGTATCTACAGTAACCATTGCGTCCCTATGGGGGATTTCACTGGTGCCGAATTGCACTGTATTTCGCTGTCAATTTGCCAATATTTGGCAAACTGACAGCTTTTTGAATAGCCGAATGCCCACAAAATTGCACTGTACGGGAAAGTTCACTGTTCGGTGCAATTCGTGGCAAGTTCGGCTCTCTCTGAATTACCCCTTAAAGGGTCTATTCAAAAAGCACCGAAACTGCGCAGAATTTTGGTGAGTTGTTTTCGCTGCATTTCAGCACACTTCAGCGATTCCATATAACGGAAAATACGATGAATTCACTATTTAGCGAATGTTCACCGTATTTGCTGAAATTCAAGTCTCTGTAGCAGTTATTGGACGTTGGCGTATACTGCCGAATAGGCATCGGCGAATTCCATCAAACTGGAAAAAAAAACAGTGACGGCTGAGTCTGTCAGAGACATTTTGCTGCAGACTAAAATAATAAACGATTTAGTAGATATTGAATAAAAACGGGAATATTTTTAACATTGAAGCGTATGGGATTCGCCTGATTAAACCTGACGAATGAAGCCATCGAACAGCAGGGCATTTCACTGACATTCCTCAGCTGTTCGATGTCTCTGAATAGATTAACCATTGCTTCTCTATGGGGGATTTCACTGCTGTCGAACAGCACTGTATTTCACTGGCAGTTCGCCAAAATTTGGTGAACTGCTTGCTTTCTGAATAGCCGAATAGCCACGAAATGTCACTGTACGGGGTAATTCACTGTTTGGTGTAATTTCAGGACCAGATCAGCTCTCTGTGAATAACCCTGTAACCCTTTTAAAACCAGCTGGGAATTCGTCTGAATGACATCTTCCCAGCTGATCCTGCACAGAGACCTGAACTGCAGTAACTCCTTCCTGCCAGCAGATGGCAACACCTCCCTTCCAAATAGGTTATTACAGTAAGAAATACACTGGGAATATTCCCAAATATTTCTTACTGTATAATTAATGGAAAATGATATTTTTTTTTAATATCCAGTCCACTGGTTCTGGTTGGTAGTGAAGGGGTTAGTTTATGAGTAATGACCCCGTTTACATAGATCCCAGAGAAAACAGCTTTCGGAAAAAGCCTCCGTGAAATAAACCAGCTAGCTGTCAAGTTTTATGGGTAACAGGGGTGCTTTTAAATGCAGATTTTATTAAAATCACATGTTATTGAAATTAAGTGAAGAACAAAGGATTGGGGAGTTTATGTTGCGCTAAAACAACAAATGTGGGTTTTTATCCCACTGTAAAATACAATTTGTTGTCGATGCGTTGTGCTGCGAACATGGCATGAACTGCTTGAACCGGAGGCCAAAATTGCTGCTTCTTTTTTTTCATATACTCCTTAAATATTCGGGCTACACACATAGCGTTACAGTATAGTCATCTGGAGAGCTCTGCAGCCAAAACAATCTCAACAAAAGCCCTGTTTCCAGACATTCTGTATTAAATAACCTGCGATCTGGCAAAGGAAGCCGCATTCCTTTCGAGGAGTCAGCCGAGGTAATGTAAGCTTATCTTCAGCGTAAGAAATGAGGCCGAAATCACTAAATTCTTAAACAAAAACACAGCCGCCCCACCCCCACCCCGACGACATTATAATATACAAATAAGGGGGCGGCTACTCTAAAACGTTTCCAATTTAAAAAAAATAAAGTAAAAGGTGGTTATTCTCCCGACGAAGACATGTCATATAAATTATTCCAGCGACGAATAACATTAAAAAAAAGAGAAATTAGCTAATTAGTTACAGTCAGTAATCGATTAAAAAGACACATTTTCTCCCCGTAACCGATTGGGTGCGGCAGAATGGAGCGTTACACTCAGCATTAGAGAGTAACGCACTAGAGACATCTGCTCATAGTTTAGTGAACACAAAAGAGCGCCGCTTAAGGCTGCTGTCAGACGAGCGTAGTGTTCACGTCCGTGATTGCGCCTAAAAGTACCTCCGTGATAGCATGACAGGAAGCCCATCGGAGCCCGACACACGAAGTACGGCCGCACTGAACTGCGGACGCACAACGGCCGCGGCCCACGGACGCAAGGCAGGCAAGAACGTACAACCCCTAGAACGGCCGCACAAAGTGCCCTGCGTCCGCAACGTCCGCATTGCTTTGTGTGTGAGTGATGGAACGTGGTCAGACGGACTGCATTTATACGTCCAGCATTTTTTTCACGGACAAAATGGTTTTGCTTTTTAATTTATTTTCCCTCCTACATCCGTCAAAATATATACGTCAGTGAAAAAAACGGACTGTGTGGCCACTACTGCGTCTTCCGTACTAACGTACGTCCGTGTGCACGGACGTACAGTCCGTAGATATCACGCTCGTCTGACCCTAGCCTAAGGCCCGTGTCAGACGAACGCAGTGATCACGTCCGTGTTGCCACACAGTTTAACGTCCGCGGTAGCATAGAATCATGAGATATAGAGACCCACAAACTAAGCACGTCCGCACCGAACAGCGCACCCACAACGCACGTGGCAAACGGACGCAAGTTAGGCAAGAATGTAAAACCGCTAGACGGACGCGCAAAGTGCGCCACGTCCGCATAGCGTTCTGTGTGAGTGATGAGGAGATGTCAGACGCAGCGTATTTGCGACGTCCAGCACCTTGACGCACACAATGGCTTTTCATATCATTTTCCAATTTTTAGCATTTTTCATATTAATTCTGTTTCCCATAATTCCCTTTTGTTTTCTACGTCCGTCAAGAAAAACAGATTGTGTGGTGTCTACAGTATCTTCCGTCAGTACGTCCGTCCGTTGTGCACGCACGCAGAGTGCGCTCAGAATGCGTTCATCTGACATTAGCCTAATGTGGATTGCATATGAACTATGGTTTTTAGGAGGGAAAGACGCAGACCTCCATCTGTATCTCAATGCATATGAGCACCCACACGTCAGGATGTTTTTTTAGGACAACCACAGTATTTTCATGCTGGTATTATATATTAGGGTTATTCAGAGAGCACCCCCGAATTGGCCCTGAAATTGCACGAATTTACCCGTACGGTGCATTTTCGTGGCCATTCGGCTATTCAGAGAGCAGACAGTTCACCAAATATTGGCGAATTGCCAGGGAAATAGTGATCCTCGTCAGCAGTGAAATCCCCCTTAGAGAAGCAATGGTTAATCTATTCACAGACACCGAACAGCAGAGAAATGTCAGAGAAATGCCTTGATGCTCGGTGGTTTCATTCGGCAGGTTTAATCAGGCAAATCCCATAGGTTTCAGTGTAAAAAAAAAAATTCTGTGGTATTCCTAAATATTTATTCAACCGTTTATTCTTTTCAATTGCAGCAAAACGTCTCTTTATTTATTTATTTTCTAGGAATTTTTTCAGTCATTTTTCAGCAATTTGTTTTCCATTTTCTTTTAAAAAAATGGCGTTATACTTTTTTCCTGTAACAGACCATTTTATAATTATCCATAGTACCTTATATATATTATTTCCAGACATTTTCGTGCAGTAGCTTTTAACTACTTTTGAAGGCCTTTTGAAAGTCGCAGGGTTTTTCTTTTCTTTTTTTTTTTTACCCTTGTTCGGCGGCATGGCGACTTTTTCTGGCGGCTGGTCAGCAGTCTGTCTGCTTTTTTCGGATCGAATCAGTGATTTTGTTCCGTATCGTCAGATGCATTTGGTAGTTTTTCGGATCGATTCGGCGGTTTTGTGATGACTTTTCAATTTGTTCGACGGGTCGACTTCGGATGCTGAATACACCGCAGGGTCGGCGAATCAAACTCTTTGAAGTGCGACAAATGGGAGAGCACCACAATGTCGGTTAAATTTCGGTGCTCTCTGAGTAACCCCGTTAATAAAGGTGTGGATTTATAGGGATATCCTTGAAATGTTCAATCGTACCCAAAATATATTCCGCCTGCTACCAGATACATCAGGATTCTCTTTAAATCTCTGAAAATACTTGGAAAAAATTACACCGATTTTTAGCAAAAAACATTGGGCCCTATTACATTCTTCACGCAAAAACTCACGCGCAACTCGTGAATTTTTTCGCGAAGCATTAAACGTTAACGCGTGTAAATTAATGGTGGTATTACAATCCGCGCGCATTTTTTCATCCGTCAAAAAATAACGAGCGTAAAACGGATGCGCAAAAACGCGCGCGCATTAACGTTGTGCACAGTAATCGGTGTGCGGACTGTTTTTTCACGTTATTCAGCCAATCAGAATTAAGAACTAGGCTTGTGCACCGATTTTTTTTTCGGTCCGATTCGATTTTTCGGACTTTTAAACCTTTCGATTCGGCTCGTTTCGTCCGATTTCTGTTTCGATTCGGTCCGGCTCGACTAGTTTTTCGCGTACATTTTTCGGAATTTCGACCATCTTTCGTATTTTCGTGTCACTTAGCTCGTTTTTGTATCGACTTTTCGTATTTCCGGAAATTTCCGTTTTTCGGAATTGTAAATGGTTTCGGAATATCGACCATTTTTCGTATTTTCATGTCACTTAGCTCGTTTTTTGTATCGACTTTTCGTATGTTCGGAAATTTTCGTTTTTTCGGAACGTCTGTTCTCGTTTCAAAGCAATAAATTTCGATTTGACACATTTCAAGTACATTCTAAAATTCCGAAAATATTTCGTTTCGGCTCGGAAAACTTTTCGGATCTGCCATTTTCGGATCTAAAGATTTTCGGAAAATCGGCCGCATCCGAAAACACGAATCGGGAAATTTCGTGAAAATTCCGAAATTCCGAAACCCGAAACGCACAACCCTATTAAGAACCACAATTATCTCACGTTAAGTTTTTGCGCCTGCCAAAGTCAGTCTGAGTATATATGCTGCAGCAATAATAAAAACACGCACAACTTCTCAAATTTATTGTTTGGGTATGTGTAGAATGTGTAACTATACAGTGCTGTATTTTTTTTTTGGGCTGGTGTATTTGGTTTCGGCCAGGACGTTCAGATTTGCCGTTAACACCAGCTTATAGGAGTTCTTAAAATTATGCGCGCAAACGCTGTGCGTTAAAAACTGTGCATAGATTGTAATACCATCCGCGTACCAGCGCACAAACATATTTGCGCTCACAATGTTAAGTATAGGACGCGCGCAGTACTGTACGCTCACAAAGGGTTCGCGCAGGTCCACCCGTGTTAGACGATTACGCGCGTTGTTGCGCTGACTCATTCTGCACAAAGGGTTTTGCCCCTCGCGTTAATGTGCTTTTGCGCACGCTTTAACGTTTGCGTGAAGAATGTAATAGGGCCCATTGTGTGGCTAATGCTTCTGTTATGTTCCATACAACTGCCTCCTTCCTTCCTCTATCTCTCTGTCAGCTGATCCTTCTGATCCTCCATCCTCACCTCAGCTCAACACTGCAACCTTCCTTTAGCATTGCGGTCAAAATGGTCTTCCACTTTCAAGCAGTGGGGAGCTCTTTTTTGAGAGCGGTATGCACTGCAGAATGAACCCTCAACCTCTTGAAGCTCTTGGAAGCTGTGAGAGGTAGAACGTCCATTCTCACAGGCCTTGGCATCTAGAGTGACCGACCCCCCTTCGATGGTGGCCAAATCGATACGTGTTGATACCCTGATGACACTCATGTATTGACCTTATTAGTTTTTGTGCCTGGACTCAAGTGCTGTTGGTCCAAACACAAAGGACAACTAGCACACCACCCTTGAGATATGGAAAATACAGGGACGGCCCCGGTGGCGTTATGGGGTTAAATGTGTATAACTGAAATAGCAGAATGCACACAGACATGTTAACAATCAGAATAAATATAAATAAGTGAAAATGATCACTGTGACAGATCTCGGTCCCCCGACAGGGCCACATCTGCCAATGCCACTTCCTTGCAGGACCCCCCCATGTTCTACCCAGGTAGACTCCAATGCCTCCCTCCAGTCCTCAGACGAAGCTCAAGGACCGGGACAAATAGGGAGTCCCCTAGCATCCCCCAGAAATAAGGCGAGGCTGTAGATCTGGGGTCTTTCAGGGTTAGAATGAAACACTTTTTAATCAGGGTCACACACACAAATATTTATACGGTCATACATGGGCCATTTATATACACAATCCCCCCCCTAGAAACCGCTGGGGGACCTAATCAGCCTGAAACAGATAATCGGACAAATATTTGCTTCTTGGAATGTGGATCTTAATTAGGGATGGGCTGGCAGTTCGATGCGAACATGAGTTTGCATCGAACATCGGACGTTCAAAAGTTCACGAAAGAAATAAAATAATTTTGAATTTTTTTAAAAAAATGCTAAAATAATCCTAAAAAAATCTAAAAATAAAGAGACTCTTCACTGCAGAATATTATAAGCAACGGTATTTTAGATATTGAATTAAAATGGAAATATTTTTAACATTGAAGCCTTTGGGATAAAACAATCTTGTTGCTAAAACATCAGGCAGACGAGGCCCTCTAATCAAGCACTGTAGAGGGCAGTCCACCGGGGCCTCCCAAGGATCCCTTGAGGAGCATGCAGCTGCTGGATGACAGAGCTGCGACTGTGCGGGCAGGCCGGCCGGGTGCATGTGGCAGAGAGGTGGCGCAGGGAGGGAGACACCCCCCCCCCCACAACCAGGATCCAAGGAACTGACTGACCACCAGGCTAAGGTAAGGCGACACATTTCTAATACAAATAAAATCCAAGGACGTTTTTAAATGTCCCAAGGAACATAAAATAAAACCTTTTTTTCTTCCTTCTAATACTCACCTGATTCCTGAAACCACCAACAAGCGCAGCCTCCCGTCTCCCACGCAGTTAGACGCTGCATACACCGGCGCACTGTGTGCAGCTTCTGAGAAGATACGCTATTAGTGTAGAGGGAGCGATGCAAAATGCACAGCTGGCTTTCTCGCTACATTAATAGCGTATCTTCTCAGAAGCTGCACACAGCGCGCCGGTTAAAGCTAGCGTCAGACTGTAGAGGTGCTGCGCGGCAGTGTGAGGATTCACATGCTGCATTAATTATTATTCTTACAAATTTGGTTACTTAACCCGTTTGCGTTTGGATTGTAATATTGTGACATCCAAGGCCCCAGGTGGCGATCGGGGGGCCCCGGACGCATGATGCCGCCAGGTGGCCGAATGCCAGGAGCTCCGGTGGCACCCGGTGCAGCTGTGAGTGATCAGGGGCAGGGCACGGCGTGATGACGCGGAGCCGCCGGGACCTTTAAATCAGGAGCGCTCGCTTACACCTCGCCTTGCCGTGGATTTTCATTCCTGCATCACTAGCTTACTGAATCAGTTTGTATACTTGTTACTTACCCTGCTTGTTCTGAGGACCCGATCTGTTGCCGGCTTTGCCTTCCATTTGGCTATTCTCTCTGTGTACTCTCTGCCTGTTCTGTTTGCCTCCTGTTGCTACTGGTGTGCGCCGATTCTCACCATATACAGTAGCGCAGTACAAGTGCCTAAACGTTGCTGACCCGGTTTTGTTATAACAACTACTCTCGCTCTGCGCCCCTGTCTGGTATATTCCGCTGCTTGTTACTGCTGGTGCGCATCCTCCTGCCATATACTATAGCGCAGTACAAACATATATTGCTCTCAGTCTGTGGTGTATATTGTTGGTGCTGTCTCCCTGGCCTGTGTGGCTGCTAGAGGTTAGGTTTAGTAGTCCCGAGTCCCGACCACCCTAAGGATCGGAGGGTTAGAGGTCTGTTACCAGGGATCCTACCAGATCTGTCCTGGGGAATCGTTACAAATATGCGGTGAACGCCGCAGCAAATGTTAATGCTCATGCAAGTGAGCGTTAACGTTTACATTAAGATCGTAATTTTTCCCACTCATTGTTGCTCAATCATTTCCCATGGCTTCAAATCGCGTTTAAACATGAGCAAAAGTGGTAAAAATTAGCTCAGCGCAAAACGGTGAAATGGCTCAAAAAAAGTTTTTTGGATCAAGTGTGGGAAAAACATCAGACACTTGGTTACCACATGCTTGAAGCGACATATGACCACCTGCCACGCATCCCGTTGGCACAACACTTTGCATAGGTCCTCCTCCTCATCTGTCTCTACCCCCTCTATATGTCCTGCCATGTCATTGCCTACAACCTCCACTGACAGGGATGATGCTACAGTAAAGGGTGTACCAGGTCCTTCCTCAGAATATGACAGCATCCCATCAGCTGCAGATTTACACAGTCAGATTTCGTTGCCCAAGCTGCTGCAGCGTCTAAATGCCAGCTTGGCAAAATTACTCGCATTACAGCTGCTGCCTTTCCAGCTGGTGGACTCTGCCTCCTTCTGTGAATTTACCGAATGTGCTGTACCACAGTGGCAGGTTCCAAAACACCAGTTCATTTCACAGAACGCCATTCCATCATTATACCAGCACGTGGAAGACAATGTTATGGAGTCATTGGGAAAGGCAGTCAGCAGCAAGGTGCACATTACTTTAGACATGTGGTCCAGCAAGCATTGACAGGGCCGTTACATTTCCTTCACGGCACACTGGTTAACTCTGCTTGCAGCTGGGAGGGATCCAGGATGGGGCTCTGTGCTGGAGCTTGTTCATCCACCACGCCTCCAGAAAGCTGCTTATATGAGGTCTGTCTGCTCCACCACCTCTTCCTCTTCCTCTTCCTCCTTCTCTGTCTCTGGCGAAGTGGCAGTTAAACCGACGCGTGCCAGGGGCTACGCAATGGCTCAAGCAAAAAGATGCCATACTGTGCTTGAGCTGTTTTTTTAGGGGACAGGAGCCACACCGGCCAGAAATTCTGTCAGCTCTGCAGGGAATATGTTAGAGATGGCTAACACCACGCCAGCTTCAGCTGGGAATGGTCGTCTATGATAATGGCAGCAACCTTCTCTCCGCCCTACGCCAGGGTAAGTTGATGCATGTACCATGCCTAGCACACATCCTAAATCTGATGGTACAGCATTTCCTAACCAGGTACCCAGGGTTGGCAGAGCTTCTCAGCCAGACCAGAAAAGTCTGCAGCCACTTCAGACGGTCATTCCCAGCAAGTGTTCGCCTGGCAGAAATTCAAAGAGAATTCCACCTTCCCACAAACCGTCTGATCTGTGACATGCCCAGAAGGTGGAACTCGACATTGGCAATGCTGCAGCCAGGGCCGTAGGGAGGGTGAGGCCAGTGAGGCACTCGCCTCGGGCACAGCTGCAATGGGGTGCGGGAGCAGGCAGAAAGAATATTACCTCTCTGACTGCCGGAGAGGAGCCGAGCGCAGGGGAGACAGGGCTGCTGCATGATTCACTCGCTGAAAGCAGCCAGATGTGAGACGTGCAGGAGGATGGGAAGGAGCCGGCAGAAGGTGTCTCACTCAGCTGCTGAGCGAGACCCCTTCCGGCTGCTCCTCCCATCCTCCTGCAAGACTTCCTGTCCCTACACCACGTGGAGGGGAGGGAGCAGGAAGAGAAGAAGCAGGAGAGCAGAGCACTGCAGCTGCAGCCAAGGGGAAACTTCTTAGGTAAGATCACCCCCAGCTGCTCTCCCCTCAAACAGCCCCCTCTCCTGCAGCTCCCCCTCATTAGCTCTACCTCCCCAGCTCTCTACCCCCTCTTTAGCAGCTTTCCCCAGCTGTCTACACCCCAACCCCCAAGCTCTACCCCCACATCTCTACCCCCAGCCCCCCAAGCTCTACCCCCCCACATCTCTACCCCAACCCCCAAGCTCTACCCCCACATCTCTACCCCCAGCCCCCAACCCCCAAATCTCTACCCCCAGCCCCCCAAGCTCTACCCCCCCACATCTCTACCCCAACCCCCAAGCTCTACCCCCACATCTCTACCCCCAGCCCCCAACCCCCAAATCTCTACCCCCAGCCCCCCAAGCTCTACCCCCATCTCTACACGCCCCAGCCCCCCAAGCTCTACCCCAGCTCTCTGCCCCAAGCTCTACCCCCACATCTCTACCCCCAGCTCTCTGCCCCAAGCTCTACTCCCACATCTCTACCCCCAGCTCTCTATCCCTCAGCCCTCTACCCCCAGCCCCCCAAATCTCTACTTCCATATATATCTACCCCCAGCCCCCCAGCTCTTTACCCCAGCACTCTATCCCTCAGCCCTCTACCCCCAGCCCCCCAAATCTCTACTACCACATATCTGCCCCAGCTCTCTACCCCTCAGCCCTCTAACCCCCAGCCCCCCAGATCTCTACTTCCACATATCTACCCCCCAGCTCTCTGCCCCCAGCCCCCCAGATCTATACTTCCCGATATCTACCCACAACCCCCCAGCTCTCTACCCCCACAGCCCCCAGCTCTCTATCCCCACAGCTCTACCCCCAGCCCCCCAGCTCTTTTCCCCCACATCTCTACCCACCAGCTCCCCCTATAAGCTCCTCCCCTCTCTGATTTTATATCAAATCAGTAATTTCTTTTAAATAGGATTTTTATACTGCATCCCAGCAACATGAGGCGCGCAGGGAAGGGGACCCGGAAGCAGTGTGCTGCAATCGGCTGGGGAACACTGCGGGAGGACATCGAGGGAACGCAGGGACAAGGTATGTACAATCCCGAGTGTGGCTCTGGGTTACTGCTTCTGGTACTGAAAATTAACCCCGAGCCACACTCGTGATTACTTCCAGGGAGGTTAATATACATATAATAATGCTCCTCTCATTGAATAAAACACAACACTCTCATGTTCACTACCCAATCCACAACGCTCTCATGTTCACTACCCAATCCACAACGCTCTCATGTTCAATACGCAATCCACAACGCTCTCATGTTCACTACCCAATCCACAACGCTCTCATGTTCATTACCCAATACACAACGCTCTCATGTTCACTACCCAATCCACAACGCTCTCATGTTCAATACGCAATCCACAACGCTTTCATGTTCAATACGCAATCCACAACGCTCTCATGTTCACTACCCAATCCACAACGCTCTCATGTTCATTACCCAATCCACAACGCTCTCATGTTCACTACCCAATCCACAACGCTCTTATGTTCATTACCCAATCCACAACACTCTGTTCACTACCCAATCCACAGCGCTCTCATGTTCACTACGCAATCCACAACGCTCTCATGTTCAATACCCAATCAATACACATTACTGTGAGTTTTATTGCTGTGGATTCTGTGATACAGTAATGTGCAGTGTGTATGAGTGTATCAGAGCTCCACAGCAATAAAACTCACAGTAATGTGCGGTGTGTATGAGCGTGAGTTTTATTGCTGTGGAGCTCTGTGATACGCTCATACACACTGCATATTACTGGGTGTGTTATTGCTGTGGAGCTCTGTGATACACTCATACACATACGGTCCTCTAAAACATCTGGGAATAGCTTGGTCTCTGGCCCTGAGGAGCCTCATAACTGAGCTTCACCTAAGGCCTCACCAAATCTGGAGCCGACCCTGCTGACTAATACAGGGGAGACTAACGCTATTTAGGATTATTAATTTTGTTATTACCTATTTTCCTCTAAATAACCTCTAAAAATATTGTGTGTGGGGGGCCACAATTTTCTATTCTTGCCTCGGGTGCGAAAGGAGCTAGTTACGGCTCTGGCTGCAGCGTCAACTCTACACAAGCAGCAGAGGGCCATCAATGAGTACCTGTGTGAGTATGGCACAAGGACAGGTTCAGGTCAACTTGGTTCCCCCCCGCAGTGGCTGATGATCAAGGATGCTTGCACTGTACTGTCACCATTTGAGGAGGCAACGAGGATGGTGAGCAGGGACAGTGCATGCATCAGTGACACAATTCCTTTAGTGTTCCTGCTGGAGCGCACTCTGTGGGGAATTATAGATGTGGCACTAGAGGCAGAGCAGTGGGAGCAAGACGAGGACTTCCCTAGCTCTCAAGGCCCCAGTCTTTACGCAGACAGCATTCCTGCGGGTCCTCAGATCAGACAGGAGGAGGATGAGGAGGAGGAATATTTAAGTTGTGGGGGCATTGAAGGTGGGGATTCCTCAAGGGAGGGTTTTGTGTCCCCAGAAACAGAAGGACTAGTACCTAGTACGTGGCTGGGAGGAAGTAGTGCACGATACGGTCATCCTCAGCGACCAGGAACACTCAGAAGCTAATGCCACCTCCAACCTATGCTGCATGGGCTCCCTTATCCTGCAAAGCCTGCTAAAGGACCCCTGGATTTGTGCTATCAAGGAGAGGGATCATTACGGGTTGGCAACCCTTCTTGATCCACGATAAAAGGGTAAGGTTGCAGAGCTCATCCTGCCCTCACAGAGGGAGGACAGGATGAAACAACTTGAGGACGCTCAAAAGCGACAGTTGTGTAACACCTTTCCAGGCACTGGTAGGTTACCAAGTGATGACACAGGTACTTCTGAGGCTGTGGTTTATCATAGGAAGAGCGGTGAAGGGGGCCGCTTGACTGATGCCTTTTGCAATTTTTTTAGTCCACGACACCCAGGGACGTCAAATGTAGGCACCCATTGCCAGCGTCTTCACCATATGGTGCAGGACTACCTAGGGCCAAGGGTAGACCTGGATACCTTTACAGTAGATGATCCACTGGCTTACTGGGTGTTGAGATTGGATCACTGGCCAGAACTTAGCCAATATGCTATGCAGCTACTAGGTTGCCCTTCATCCAGCGTGCTTTCTGAAAGGACGTTCAGTGCCGCTGGAGGTTTTGTCACAGACAAAAGAGTGCGTCTTTCCACCGACTCTGTAGACCGGCTGACATTTATAAAAATGAATCAGACCTGGATCAGCAGCTATCACTCCCCTGATGCTGATGTAACTGAATAGATTGGGGATCTCTTCTGCATTCCCAAAACCTCCACCACTCCCCACAATACCTCAGAGGGGTTATATTGTGAAGGTACTAGCTGGCACCAAAGGCCCAATATTTGGGTGCATTGACGCGTGTACCAGATTCATATCATTTTAATATTTGACCGCAGGGTCCACCCCTGCACTCTTCCACAATACCTCAGAGGGGTTACGGTGTGAACGCACTAGCTGGCACCAAAGGTCCAATTTTAATGCACCTGTTGTTACTTTCATCCAAAGCCTGCATAAGTTTCACCATAATTTAGCCAAAAAAAATCACTAAACTTGTTCTGCGTGTCCTAAAACATCTCCTCTTTTCATACAGGCTGCCGCCCAAGCAGTTGTTTATGAATAGATTAAAGGAAAACCATTTACCGTAATTTGAAATGTCATTTCTTTCTTTTTAAATGTTTCTATACATCCTACAAATCCACCACTTCGCGAGCAGGTTATGGGGACCTCCTAGGCACGATATTTGAAGGAATTTTTTCTTTTTATTCTTGACCTTTATGTCATGGAAAAATCACTGTTCCTTTAAAAATGTATTTTTTTTACTTTGTCCTTTTTTCCTGTCCCCCAGGGCACTACCCGGACCCCCATACACCTTTTATGGCAAATATCTTGCATATATGCCCTCTTGGAGGGCACTCTAAAATTCGAACGTTCGAGTCCCATTGACTTGCATTGAGTTTGAATCTTGTTCGCGTTCGAATTCGAATTCTAACTTTTTCAAATGCTCGTGTTCGAATGCGAACCGAACACGGAGGGGTTCGACCCGTCACTAATCTTAATTAGGTTGTAAATGTACTATTTAAATAAACAGATAAGCACATTCTTGAGACAGGGTAAACTGGGATGTTAATCCTTTCAACAGATAATAGATACACAAAACCAGACAATAGACAGATATACAGTAGCATTCTTGCATAATCACAGATTATACTAACATTTTGCACACGAGGGCAATGGGCTAATATTGACTATGAGTCCTGCACCCTACAAATATGCCTCCATGCCTAGGCACCCCAAGTCCAAAATGACTAGAGATGTGCAATTCGTTTTGTCCCAAATCCACAATTGGATACATTGTGTCAGAAACATGGACAGCTCTGAGCGAGCTTAGCCATGGTCCTGACTCCTGAAAGTGAAACATAGTTTCATACTATGTGGTTTCACTTACAGGACCAAGGCTAAGACTTGCTCAGAGCTGTCCATGGTTCTCTGACACAATGTGTCCAATTCATTGCTGAACGCAGACGGACTGTGAGAAAACAGTACAGCTGCATTCAGCAAAGAAAAAAAACACACCTCGTTATTACATTTAAAATAAATTATGAAACCTTAATTAAAATTAACCCAAAAAATGCCAAAAAAATCCTAAAAATAAATAAACAAAAATGACTTATTGCTGCAAGTGAAAATAATAAACGGTTTAGGAAATATTTTAAAAAAAACACAATAATTTTTTTACATTGAAACCTATGCTGGAAAATAGTCTTGTTTCTTTCAAATAAAAGAAAAACACAGCGGCTTCAGTATCCAATAGATGAGCAGATTATGTATAGGGGAACCAATCAATATTATTTCTCTTTCAGGAATGAGGTAAATAAAAATAAAGTAATCCAAATAATTTAGGATCTTTTATTGAAGTAAAACAATATAAAATATTGTGAAAGCCTGACGTCTATAAATAGACTTTTTCAAGGGCATTGATTGCGCCGTATCAGGTGACATCTATGTATTCTGTATGTTATTGGTTTTGGGGAAACCACTAAACTCTGGTACTGGCTATTGGGGTTCCTTGGTGGTGGAATACACGTTGTGTGGCGCTACATCATTTCTTTTGAACTGTCATGGTCCTGGCAGAGGGGAATAGGGTATGAGCCCGATGTGCGGTGATAAACAAGCTGAGCCACGTAGATAAAGTAAAAAGGGGGTTTATTGTAAATATACAACAATATGGACAGGGACCGAATGGAGATGTCTGGGGAGGCAATGCAGGGAGGAACCAGACACAGGGAGACACTGAGGGAAAACACAGCAGGAGACTTACATACAACACGAGACAGGAAACAGAGGGCACTGGAGGTTTGGAAGCAGAGGGCACAGGATGCTTGGCAGCAGCAGGCACATGATGCTTGGTAGCAGTGGGCACAGGATGCTTGGTAGCAGTGGGCACAGGATGCTTGGCAGCAGCGGGTACTGGATGCTTGGCAGCAGTGGGCACTGGATGGTTGGCAGCAGCGGGCACTGGATGCTTGGTAGCAGCAGGCAGTGTACGTGGGTCATATAGTCCATGCAATAGGTCGTGGCAGGCGGCTGGCAAACGTAGTCAATGTCCAAAGCAAGAAGTCGGTACACGGGGAATCAGTAATAGCAGAGGATGGGAACAGGTCTAGAAGGAAGGCTACCAGGGAATAAGTGAGACAATGCAGCACTGGATCATGGGTGCTCCACCCTTATAAAGGGAATGACAGGCCTATTAGTGGTAGCACCTGAAGTTCACACAGCCTAAGGGAAAGTGCAAGGTGGCGTAGCCAGAGAGATGCTGTATAGATCCAGTCAGTAGGGTGCAGTACCACTTTTGGCCTTCTTGCCACGGCGCCGCCGGCGTGAACCGTGACAGATGCCCCTCTCCAAGGACGCACTCTGTGCGGACAGAGCCTGTTCAAAGGTTTGCAGGTCCTCCTGGCATACAACAGTTCCATTGGAAGCAAGCACACAGTTCGGCGGCAAGGGGTCAGCATCTGTGATAACTGTGCCAGCAAATAAAGTTCATTGTCCAGGCAGTTCTGGATCTGTTTGGCACGTGGATATACAGGTTTCAGGGCAACCATAAGCCATACAGGCCTCAGAAGGCAGAAAGCAACTGCGAGAAAGAATAAAGTCCACATCAGCCGCACTAGAACTCTTTGGGGTAACAGTGTCACTTAGGGAAGCAGCTGGATTGACACATGGCACAGCACTGGTTGTGCCAAGGTAAGCCCTTCCTGGGCCAGGCAGTCCTTGGCTGCGCCGTGCTGTTTGTAGTGAGGGTTCATCATCTGAGTCGGTGTCCCATTCAGCTTCTGTGGGTGTCTCAGATATAAGGGACACCTCCTCCGGGGATAGAGGACGGGGGTTACTGGAGGTAGTAGTTGGCTCTGGTGTTGGCATATAAACAGAGACCAGAGTGTCCTGTAGCTGTGATCGCAGGGATGCATTATCGCGTTGCAGGTCCTGTACATTTTGGAGGAGGGTACCGACCTGGGTAGCGAGGGCAATAATGGTGGCAATGTTCGCTGGGTCTTTCAAAGCCAGGGCAGCAGTATCAGAGGCTGGCACTGTGGTGGTAGAACTGGGTAAAAGGGGACAGGTCTCAGCAGCATTCTCCACAGACAATACTTCAGTAGCAACAGTCCTGGCTTGTGGCACCTCCGCAGATGGCATCTCCATGGGGAACGAAGTCTCAGCAGCGGGTGTTTCAGGAAGTTCAGGCTCAACCACCTGATTATCCTCAACGCCAGCAGGACCGGGATCAGCTTCCAGAGATCTGGGTTCAGATGCCACAGCACACATACAGACTGGAGACAAAGGGGAGACAGATGCTTGAGACTGCTGCCTGAGAGTTGTGGGAGTGGTAGTCTTCTTACTTGCTGTCTGGAGGGACATGATATCCATGGGTTCAGCATGATCAGACTCCAACTCCATGGGCACGGTAGGGTCATACTCCTCGGGCAGGGTTGGTTCAGTCTCAATGGGCATGGTAGGAATATTGTTCACTTCAGAACCACCCTTAGGAGTCTCCTGCATGATTTCTTCAAGCAAAGTTTTTACACGCTCCAGGGATAAGGATCTCCTGGACTTAGCAGGGACAGCAGCTTTAGGCTTGGCAGAGGTCTTAGGCCTGGCAGAGGCCTTAGTCTTGGAGGGTGTACCAGCTTTGGGAGTTGAGGAGTTCTTGGGGTGGATTTCTTGGGAGCAGACTTTGACACAGGGGTGGATTCAGGGATGGAAGCCATCTTTGGCATAGGAGCTGGTTGGGGCATGGAAACAAGTGTTTTGGGTGGCCGCAGTGGGCATTGTGAGATCCAATGCCGGCCATCCCCACAGTACAGGCATAAGTTGGCAGCACGCCTTCTGGCTTGTTCATCAGCAGACAATGGGTCTCTGTGCCTAGGTTTGGGCGTTTGCATACACACATTAGGTGAGGGATTCCAAAGCTTCTGCAACAGCTCGTTAAGCAGGTCCACCAGGTGTCTACACAGTTCATGGAAGGCTTTGTGGATTAACCCTGTAAGGACCTGTATCACCACGGGCTTGATTTGTAATGGCTGCATTGTTCTGTCATGGTCCTGGCAGAGGGGAATAGGGTATGAGCCCGATGTGCGGTGATAAACAAGCTGAGCCACGTAGATAAAGTAAAAAGGGGGTTTATTGTAAATATACAACAATATGGACAGGGCAGGAATGGAGATGTCTGGGGAGGCAATGCAGGGAGGAACCAGACACAGGGAGACACTGAGGGAAAACAGCAGGAGACTCACATACAACACGAGACAGGAAACAGAGGGCACTGGAGGTTTGGAAGCAGAGGACACAGGATGCTTGGCAGCAGCAGGCACATGATGCTTGGTAGCAGCAGGCAGTGTACGTGGGTCATATAGTCCATGCAATAGGTCGTGGCAGGCGGCTGGCAAATGTAGTCAATGTCCAAAGCAAGAAGTCGGTACACGGGGAATCAGTAATAGCAGAGGATGGGAACAGGTCTAGAAGGAAGGCTACCAGGGAATAAGTGAGACAATGCAGCACTGGAACATGGGTGCTCCACCCTTATAAAGGGAATGACAGGCCTATTAGTGGTAGCACCTGAAGTTCACACAGCCTGAGGGAAAGTGCAAGGTGGCGTAGCCAGAGAGATGCTGTATATATCCAGTCAGGAGGGTGCAGTACCACTTTTGGCCTTCTTGCCACGGCGGCGCCGGCGTGAACCGTGACATGAACATAGGAAATTACCTTATAAGGATAACGCTATTGGGACAAGGAAAACCAATCAGAGGCTTCTAAATACTATATAAAGGGATGATGGGAAATGTTATACCATATTATTTTTTTACTGCTTGTATATTATATTGCCTTTGAAAAAGTCTATTTATAGACGAAACCTGTCAGGCTTTTACAATATTTTATATTGTTTTACTTCAATAAAAGATCCTAAATTATTTGGATTACTTTATTTTTATTTACCTCATTCCTGAAAGAGAAATAATATTGATTGGTTCCCCTATACATAATCTGCGCATCTATTGGATACTGAAGCCTCCGTGTTTTTCTTCTATTTATGTTTCTTGGAGCGGTGGACCACCTCCTGGGAGTCGACTTCAGTACCAAAAGCTGAGTATTGTTTATCCTCCTAAACACCATTATTTGTGATTTATTTCTTTAAAATAAGTTAGGAAACCTAAACTTTAACCCAAAAAATCCCCAAAAATTAATAAGTAAGGAGTCTTTCATTTTACTGGTAGTAATCTGTTTCCCATTCTGAAATAACAAATAAAAAATGAAATACTTATATGCTTAAATGGAGTATACTTATTGTGAAGTTGGACTGCTGCACCATATTGACTGTCTTCTTTGCGCTCCCGATTTTCATGTCTGTATATGTATTGCATTTATTTGGGTGAGGGATACACCCTGTGGTGAGCTGCGTGCTTGGGATAGTTTATTCACTGGTCAATCTTAAACCTACAGAATAACACCCACGCACCTGACGGGTGTATACACTACAAAAAATGAAATAACTCCTAAAAACGAAATACAAAATAACTCACAAAAACAAAAAAACTAAAGGACCCGAAATTCCTAATCGATCCGAAATTCCTAATCGATCCGAAATTCCTAATCGATCCGAAATTCCTAATCGATCCAAAATTTCAAATCGGTCAGAAGGCCGAATCGATCTGAAATTTCGAAACAAAACGACAAAAAAACTGTCCGAAATGACACGAAACTAAAAAAAAACTCCCTAAAAAAAGGGGAAAAAAAAGCCATCTCTAAAAATGACTTACATTACAATCACAAAATAAATTTAGAGGAAGGTTAAATCCAATTGACGTTTTTATAATAACTGTGATTAAATGAGACGGAGTTATTTAAAGTAAAGAAATAATAAAATAACATACAATCTGTGCGCCGGCAACGCCAAAGACTTAGGCTGGGGTCAGACCAGCGCACTTTTAACGTGCGTTTAGGCGCACTTAATTACGGCCGCACTAGCAGCAAATGACGGGCAATGACGGCCAATATACGAAGTACGGTCGCACGAAAGTCCGGCCGCGCAACGCAAGTGGAAAATGAACGCATTTTTTCGAGAACGCAGAACCTCTAGTACGGACGTACAGAGTGCGCTGCGCCCGCTAGCGGCGTGTGTGCGTGATTTGGAGACGTCAGACCCTGCTCGTGTCCGGCCAACATAACGTCCAGACGCAAAAAGTTTCCTGGTTTGGATTCGTAAAACATCACGCACGAAAATGCGCATCGTATGACTGTTTTCGCATATTCCGTGAAAAAATACATCAATCCGTTCGGACGCACTTTTTTACGTTCGCGTGTAAAAATACTTTCGTTTGACCCTAGCCTTAGCTGTTAAAATTTCTAATTTTTGCCAAAGTCCCAGATCTGTGCTTTAGTGTTTTTGGCTTTTTTTTTCTTTTTGTAATTGGTAGTTTTTCAAAATAGCCGTCTAGGTGTCTGAAAGCATATTTTCCTATTTTCTGTTAAATGCTTTATAAGTACGGTACATTTTGTGCCGTATGTGCGATGTAAAAGCAACAATTTGTGAGGCTTAGTTTCCATTAGGGTAATGTTCTTCAATGCTACACTTACAGGCAGCGAGGTCATCCGAGGATACAGCGAGCTAAATGTATACGTTCACCAGAAGCCCAGCTCTGAGCTAGTCTTACTTTGTGTCCTCGGGAGGGGTGGGGGGGGGGAGAGAAAAAAAAAGAGAATTTCTGGTTAAAATAAGATACACGACCCTGTGTTAATTTCAGAGAAAGTCTCCTTGTCTTCGTTTTGGGCTTTTCATTCCAGTTTACAGACACGAATTTGCAACGTTCTGTTTACCAACATGAGGAATTCTCCGTTTGGAGCTCATGGAGAGGTAACGTTCCGCAATTTGGGGAGTACCCCCAATAAATAAGTACTCCAAGACAAGAGACCTTTTAAAAATAGTTTATCCACACATTGTGGATGGAATCTAAACATTTCGGAATTTACCATAGTTTACCACCTGGTGCTTTTCCTATGTTAAAATAATATTTGATTTATATTATATACTAAAATATATCATATTTATTAGGATGCGACCCTCTGTGACCCTATTTTTGTTGGTCATGAGCTGACAGCTTGCACTCTGCGGGCGTAACTAACAACAAACAGGGAGATCTTAGGACTTCAGTTATGATAGGGTTAATACGGGGTTAATAGGTCAGGTTAGGACTTTAGCTAGTTTAGGGTTAACAGGGGGTTCATAGGGGATCTTGAGACTTTAGTAATGCTAGGGTTAATGGGCGAGGAGTTTGACCGTAGCTAGTATAGGGTTAATAGGGTGTTAGAGGATATTTAACTTACTTTTAGGGTGTTACTTTTACTTTTAGGCTGGGGGTGTAAGGGGGGTACATTACACTTTAAGGGGTTAATAATCCATAGGGTGCACCAGGGGTCTTTTAGTGCCCAGGGATTTAGATGGGGAGTGGGTGAGTGGGTGGGTCCTCTTTTTTTTTTACTTGCCTTTTTTTATCACGTTTATCACTTTTTTAAGCGATGTCTTCTTTTTGTAAGAGGTGACTTTTTTGAGGCGTTTTTTTTTCTGAACCGGCGTCTTTTTTTAACGCATGTTTTTTTTTTGATGTGTCTTGTTTCTCGCGTCTTTTTACCGCAACTTTTTTTATTTTGTCATTCCCGTATGATATCGTTTTACCCTTTTACAGTGCTAGGACTGTCGGAACGTCTATTCAAAGCTTTGCTACATAAAATTTTGGGGGCTGTGATTAATATCTGTGTGACTTACGGATATTTCCCACTTTGGAGATGCTGGAGAGTCTGTGGGATGCTGCAGAGCAAGCATAAGAGCTTTAAGCAAGTGGGACACAATCTGGTACTTCCCCATCTTTATCATTCCCGGAAACAATTGCTCAACCTTAAATAATCCAAAAATTCCTGGTATGTGTTACAGGAATGCTCCAAGCTGAAAATGGAAGGATGTGGGAGGACTGTAAGAGTTAAATATTAACCTTTACTGATCCTGTACCCCCCCCCCAGTCCCTTGTGACTTTAGAGCTTCTTAAAATTCACCTATTCTCAAGCATTGGGGTCTCTCTCCACTCTATTGTGCTGTGATCGACCAGCTTCTCCAATGCTCGACTTGTGCATTGATAACCTGCAAGGCTGCTCAGCACAAGCTGATTGATCCTTCGGTGCGCACGTACTTCGTGTGTTGGTCTCTATTGATCACAAATCAATGCTACTCTGGATGTTAAACTGTGTGGCGACACAGACGTGATTACTGCGTTCATCTGACGCTAGCCTTAATGTACAGTAGAATCCCACTAGTGGATTTACTATGCAGTAGAATTTTTTTAGAACATTTGATGTACAGTAGAATCCCACTATTGCATTTAATATGCAGTAGAATTTTTCTAGAACATTTAATGTACAGTAGAATCCCACTACTGCATTTAATATGCAGTAGAATTTTTCTAGAATATTTAATGTACAGTAGAAAACCACTAGTGCATTTAATATGCAGTAGAATTTTTCTAGAACATTTAATGTACAGTAGAATCCCACTAGAGCATTTACAGTAGACAGTGTGCACACAGCTGCCTCGCCATACTGTAATGTAACTGGTGGGTTTGGCTTATAAATAATGCTCACTGAGTTACTGTACTGTCTAAGGGATCTTAAACTCTGGCTCCCCTAAATGTTTCTAAACACCTACCATTATTCTCTGGCCAGCTATTGCATTCAAAGAATTGAAAGAATTGGGAATTTTAGGCCATCACCATGTGGGGACTGGAGTTTGAGATACCTGGTCTACTCTATATTTGCCAGTGGGATTTCACAGTACAGTATGGCCAAAAAGGAGTTACTGCAGTTCAGGTCTCTGTGCAGGATCAGCCGGGGAGATGTCATTCAGAGACACTCCCAGCTGTTTTTAAAAAGTGTTAGCACCTCTTGCGCCATGTCTGCTGTGCTAAAACCTTGGGGGCGTGTTCTATAGCCCAAATGCAAAAGAAATTCAATTGCAACACACAAACTTCATTTGCAACCATACAGCATAGTCCCAGATTCTGTTCAGATGATCTCGGGCTGCGGTGGCTTCTACTGCTGATAGTGTAAACACAATCACAGAAGTAAAGGGGTTAATGTAGCTGTAAATATTTTAAACCCACCTAAATGAGGAATTCATCAGAGCTCAGTTACAAAATCTGATCATGTGTTACCTAAGACTGTCACATCATCAACGTACCCTAAGCAGGTCCTATCCCTCCTAACTGCTCTTATGAGAGTAACAACCACTTTCTGGGGGCATACCGTACATCCCCCTGGAGCTCACTGCAGTGCGAGGGTTAAATAGGTCCTGCAATGAGGGACCTGTGACACGGAGAGGTGCAAAACCAAAGAGGGTGGACCGTCCCCAAAATGTAATATGAAAACAAGATATATATGTACTTTATATTGTTGTTTTAACCCCTTTTTATTGTTATGATGGTTTATATATGTTTATACAGGTTTATTATGATGACTCCTCTTTGTGATCTCAATGAAAGGTATAACCCCCAAACAAAATAGGGGTTATTCAGACATTTCGGTGCTTTCTAGTTTGTCGTAATTCCATTTCACTGACCCTGCGGTGAATTCACTATTCACTGCAGCGTCCCCGAAGTGCGCCAAGGATGGAGTCGTTGAAGACTGAATGCCGAACTGCGCAAAAAAAACCTCTGCTATTCTTCTAATAGGTGTTTAAACCAATAAAAATGTGTCTAAATAATAAAAAAAGGTCCTTTAAAAAAAAAAAAAGGTCTGCTACAGAATATAAAAAAAAGGTGATCAAAAAATAAACAAATAAAAAGATGTTTTGTGGAAAATGAAAAGAATATACGATTGAATAAAAAAAATGAAAACAATAATATTGTTTTACTTTGAAACCTATGGGATTCGCCTGTTTAAACCTGTTGAACTGAATCACTGAAACTCAGGCCATTTCACTGACACTTTGTTGCAGTTCAGCGTTCTCTGAATAGATAAATCTTTACTGCTCTATGAGACAATTTCGCTGCCACCGAAGATTGCCGAACTGCGGCAAATTGCACTGTATTTCGCAGTTGATTCGCCAGTATTTTGCAAAGTGATAGCTTAGTGAGTAGACAAACTGCCTCGGTATTGCAACGTATGGGCAACTTCATCGTTCGGTGCAATTTGGTGACAAGTTCGTCGCTTTCAGAATAACCCCTAAAATGTTCAAAAAAGTAAATGACATCATGCTTGATTTCCCTATTATCCTGTCTCTGCTCTATTGCAGCTGCGCGGCAAACATTGAAAAAACGTGTGTAAAAACAGGCTACTATAAAGTAATGTATCTGCTCACTCCATAATCCCCCCATTTTTTCCTTTCCTGATCCATCTCCCACACAGCCCCCCATGCACCCCATTACTTTTCATGCCTACACATCTGTGGGGGTTATTCAGAGAGATCCGAAATGTCGCCGAAATGTAACCGGACACTGAAATTCAGCAAACGGTGACATTCCGGGGCCATTTCTTATTCAGAGAGCCTGCAGTTCGCCATATTTTGGCGAATTGCCTGCAAAATACTGTGCCTGTTCGACAGCAGTGAAATCCCCCATAGAGAAGCAATGGTTAATCTATTCAGAGACACCGAACAGCAGAGAAAGGTCAGTGAAATGCCCTGCCATTCAGTGGTTTCATTCAGCAGGTTTATTCAGGCGAATCCCATAGGTTTCAATGTTAAAAATATTCCCGTTTTAATTCAATATCTAATAAACCGTTTATTATTTTAATCTGCAGCAAAAAGTCTCCTTATTTATAGATTTTTTAGGATCTTTTAGGCATTTTTCGGGATTTTTTGGCAAACTTTTTTCCATTTTTTTAAAAATCTTTTTTTTCGTTCTTTTTTCTGTAACAGCCCTTTTTATTATCATTCATTGGATTTTATATGTAAATTCCAGACATTTTCGCTCATTAGTGTTTTTGCAAACAGCGTTTCAATTCTGTTTGTTTTTTTTTCACCCCGTTCGTCTGCTCGTCGGGTTTTTCCGGCGGCTGCTCTGCGCTGTGATCGGTGACTCCTCGGATTTTTCCAGCGTGTTCGGCGTGATTTTTGCAGCGATTTTGTTGGTGAGTGTTTGGTGAGTGTTCGTCGGGTTTGTGGCGGGTTTTCCCTGCACTCGGGGACACAGCGGTGCTTGCTGAATACACCGCAGGGTTGTCGAACTAGAATCGCAGATTCGCCCGAAGTGCGAGGAACGAAAAGGCCACCAAACGTGCGGCGACTTTTCGGTTCTCTCTGAATAACCCTGTGTGTGTCATCCCCTCTCCTCTTAGATTGTAAGCTCTTGATCCAGGCCCTTTTCCCATCATTCTCTGTGTGTCAAATGTATTTATTAATTGTATGTTTTGTCCTACCCACTATACAGCGCTACAGAATATGTTGTCATCTATAAGTACCTGTAACTGCAATTGTCATTGTAACTTAAAGGGATATTCTAATAAAAATAGAGTTTCCTTTTTTGCCCTTAAATAAATGGGCAGATCCTGCTGACAGCTTCTGCCCAATTAATATATATATATATATATTTTTTGGTGCTTTTCCTCATCTTTCGTCCCTCGCCGCGCGCAGCTCCTCCTCTTTGGCTCAGGAACTCCCGAACGCCCCAGAAGCTTTTCTGTGCAATCTATACTCCTATACAACTTGTGTAGCATAGAAACCGCAAGCTGCACACAATTGTGGACTTGCGTACTTTACGTACACAAGTTCTGTAGCGCCTGTGCAGAGCGATGGATCAGAGCCGCACGCGCATGCACAGATCTGATCCATTGCTGCCTCTCTGAGAACACTTTGTTTTGTGGGTGGTCTCAGAGGCTGAAGTCGGCCGCTCTCTGTGTGTGTCATCACTGCTGACCAATCTGGTGCCCATCAACTGGGAAATTCAAAATCCCGGCTGATGGTGACGCTGGGCGGGGTGGAGAAAACTCCTCCACTTCACCCAGTGATTACACCAGATTGGGGCAACAGGGGAGAAGGAGGGCACTCCTCACATACTGAGCGCTTTAAAACTCTAAGGGCGCTATTACACTCTTAATGCAGAAACGCACGCTAAACGTGTTTTTTTTGCGTGAAGCGTTAAACGTTAACGCACGAAAATAACCGTGGGAATGACGTTCCTCGCGCATTTTTTTATCCGTCGGGAAATTGCGCTCGTAAAACCGACGCGCAAAAATGCGCGCAGAAATCAGTGAGCGCAATGTAATTTTTAACTCGAGTCCGTCAGACGAATGCATTTTTGTGCGGACTGCGCACAACAGACGTACGTTCTGACGGAAGACAAGGTAGTGGCCGTCATTTTTGATGGATCTAGTAAAAAAAAAATGTGCGCATCGACGTTCTCCGTTGTGAATCCGCAGTTTGGTACGGTCAGGTTGTTACAATTTGCCGTTACCACCAGCTTTTCAAAGACGTTAAAATTATACGCACAAACATTGTCCTTTGAATTCTGCTCTAAGATTGTAATACCATGCGCGTACCAGCGCACAAACGCATTTGCGATCACAATGTTAAGTATAGGATGCGCGCAGTACATTGCGCTCGCGCAGGGTTTGCGCAGGGTCACTCGCGTTAGATGTTAACGCACATTTTGTGCGCCAACGTACGACGTTCAGCGCAAAGGGTTTTGCCCTTCGCGTTAATGCGTTTTTGCGCTCGCGCACAATTGTGCGCAAAGAATGTAATAGGGCCCTAAATTGGTCAGGATGAGCTTCCATTCAAGTAACAGTTCCTGGAGTCCATAGGAGTCCATCTATTTGTTCCGTGTCGCACTCTGCTCCCGGGGAGAAGAAGCAGCGGTTCGGGTCACCCTTTTCGCCACGGGATGAGAGGCGAGTATGGGATTTAATGAGGATGTTTAGAGCGTTTTCTGCATTTGCAGAATCATTCAGCACCAGCTTTTAGAAGGTGTTAAAATGTTGGCTTGCGCTTCCCGATGGTAAATTGCGTCGGCACATTGTAATACCTCACTTTGCGCTCCCCATGTTAAGTATAGGAGACGCAAAGTATAGCAATCCCGCCAAACTGCGAGGCGCAAAACGTTTTCACCCGACTGTAGCGTCATGATTGGAATATCGATGCCAGATGTTAAACTTACTTATCCTAGCCCCAACGGTTACATATCGAGACGCTACATTAGCACCAACCAGGGAACAGAGCCCTAAGTGTATAAAAACACATTATTAAAGCGCGTCTCTTAATGCTTATATTTCAGGATCGCTCCCTCTCCTTCCAAAACAAATATTTTTGCGCGTCAGACAGTGGAGCTAATTTACGCTACATCCGAAATGAAGCTGTTCTGCATAATTATTCGGAGAGGAAACAGTGGTAAGATTGTCAGTGGCAGCCAACTTCAATTACTCCTTTTGTTTCGCAGCCCAGATCTCTCCCAGTGACTGTGGAAGAATGCCTTGTTGTAATCTTATATAAGAGCTGGGGTTACAAAACATGCGAGTCACGTGCTCTTGTTTCCTGTCACACACTGTTAGCATCAATGACATTGTCTCTGCCAAGTTCCCTCGCTCTATTCTTAGAATGGCTATTTGTTTTCTGGAGCGTTTTTTCTCAGCGACGCAAAGAACATCCAACATTCCTTTACAATTTGTTATCAACAAAAAAAAAGGAAAATTTACCCTCTGAGAAACACGGGTTAGAATGACAAAGCAAAAAATAGAATTATTTCGATATAAAACGCGTCGGCAGACCCTAGAGAATACATACCAGTATGGTAACTATCAGGGTTATTCAGAGAGCAGTGAAAAGCAGGAGAATGACTGGAGAATGGAAAATTCTAGGTCACAATAGCCGATTTGGAAAGTGAGATGAATGGGAGAATTTTTCTGGTTTGGATATTTTGACCTAGAATTTTCCATTCTCCTGCTTTTCACCTCTCTTTGAATAACCCTGTATGTAACCGACACAGTAACTACATAGCCGATACGGTATCTATGTAGCAAATACAGTAACTATGCAACCGACACAGTAACTGCGTAGCCGATATGGTAACTATGTAGCAAATACTGTAACTATGCAACAGACACAGTAACTGCGTAGCCGATATGGTAACTATGTAGCAAATACAGTAACTATGCAACCGACACAGTAACTGCGTAGCCGATATGTTAACTATGTAGAAAATACAGTAACTACGCAGCCAATACGGCAGGCCTCAAAATTTCCACTCGCCTACTCGCATTTGGCGAGTGGAAATTACATGAGGACGAGTGGAAATGCAGATGCAGGGCAGGATAAGGGTTAGGTGGGGCAACTAGTGGCGAGTAACTCTTAAGGCCTGGCTAGTAGCTTGGGACTAGAAATTTTGAGCCCTGCAATATGGTATCTATGTAGCAAATGCAGTAACTATGCAACCGACACAATAACTGTGTAGCTGATATGGTAACTATGTAGCAAATACAGTAACTATGCAACCAAAACAGTAACTGCGTAGCCGATATGGTAACTATGTAGCAAATACAGTAACTACGCAGCCGATACGGAATCTATGTAGCAAATACAGTAACTATGCAGCCGACACAGTAACTGCGTAGCCGATATGGTAACTATGTAGCAAATACAGTAACTATGCAGCCGACACAGTAACTGCGTAGCTGATACAGCAATTTTGCAGCAAATACGGTACCTATCTAGCTGATACAGTAACTATGCAGCCGATTCAGTAACTATGTAGCCGATATGGTAACTAAGTAGTCGATACAGTAACTATGCAGCAGATATGATAACTAAGTAGCTGATATGGTAACTAAGTAACCGACATGGTAACTAAGTACCCGATTCAGTAACTACGTAGCCGATATCGTAACTAAGTAGTCAATACAGTAACTATGCAGCAGATATGATAACTAAGTAGCTGATATGGTAACTATGTAGCAAATATGGTAACTACGTAGCCGACGCAGTAACTACGTAACTGACACAGTATCTATGTAGCCGGTACAGCAATTATGTAGCAAATACAGTACCTGTGAAGCCAAACCAGTACCAATGTAGCCAGTATGGTAACAATGTAGCAGACACAGTAACTATGTAGCCAATCTGTAACCGTGTAGCAAATAGTGTAACTATGTAGCCAAAACAGTACCTATGTAGCCAATACGGTAACAATGTTGCAGACACAATAACTATGTAGCCAATCCGGTAACCATGCAGCAAATACGGTAACTATGTAGCAGATAAAGTAACTATGTAGCCAATATGGTAACTGGGTAGCCGATAGTGTAACTGGGTAGCCGATACAGTAACCATGTAGCTGATACCGCAACTATGTAGCCGATGCAGTAACTGTGTAGTCGATACGGTAACTTATGTAGCCGATACAATAACTATGTAGTCGAAACAGTAACTATGCAGTGATACAGTAACTATGTAGCCGATATGGTAACTAAGTAGTCGATACATTAACTATGCAGCAGATATGATAACTAAGTAGCTGATATGGTAACTAAGTAGCCGATATGGTAACTAAGTAGCCGATACAGTAACTATGCAGCCGATATGGTAACTAAGTAGCCGATACAGTAACTATGCTGCCGATATGGTAACTAAGTAGCCGATACAGTAACTATGCAGCCGATATGGTAACTAAGTAGCCGATACAGTAACTATGCTGCCGATATGGTAACTAAGCAGCCGATATGGTAACTAAGTAGCCGATACAGTAACTATGCAGTCGATATGGTAACTAAGTAGCCAATACAGTAACTATGCTGCCGATATGGTAACTAAGTAGCCGATACATTAACTATGCAGCCGATATGGTAGCTAAGTAGCCGATACAGTAACTATGCAGCCGATATGGTAACTAAGTAGCTGATACAGGAACTATGCAGCCGATATGGTAACTAAGTAGGCGATACAGTAAATATGCAGCAAATATGATAACTAAGTAGCCAATACAGGAACTATGCAGCCGATACAGTAACTATGCAGCCGATATGGTAACTATGCAGCCGATATGGTAACTAAGTAGCCGATACAGTAACTATGCAGCCGATATGGTAACTATGCAGCCGATATGGGAACTAAGTAGCCGATACAGTAACTATGCAGCCGATATGGTATCTAAGCAGCCAATACATTAACTATGCAGCTGATATGGTAACTAAGTAGCCGATACATTAACTATGCAGCCGATATGGTAACTAAGTAGCCGATGCAGTAACTATGCAGCCGATATGGTAACTATGCAGCAGATACATTAACTATGCAGCCGATATGGTAACTAACTAGCCGATACACTAACTTGCAGCCGATATGGTAACTATGCAGCCGATATATTAACTATGCGGCCGATATGGTAACTAAGTAGCCGATACAGTAACTATATAGCTTCCATAAATATTGTTAGTTGTGTCACGACTGATCTGAAGAATTGCCTTTTATTCTCATTTTCTCACACAATCTTTTGGAAGATTTTTGATGCGACACTGTACTCATCTTGACCACATTATCTTTTTAAATTAGTCAGGTTTTAAGGTGTGCACCCCCTTACCCCCCCCCCAGCTCCACCAATGTGGTTAAAATACTTAATGAAGAGAAGGAGTTTCCTCCACCCCTCCCAGTATCACCAGCAGCCAGGATTTTGAATTTCCTGGCTAGATCGGTCACTAGTGACGTCATACACAGAGCGCGTGGCCGACAGCTCCCTCTCTGATACCACCTATTATATCACACTTTCTCAGAGAAGGCAGCCACTGGATTGGATCTGCACATTCACGTAGCTCCGATCCATCGTTCTGCGCAGGTGTTCTAATTATATCAATAAACACTGCAGAGAGACCCTCCATCACATGGATACGTACTTTGGATTCAGAGTGGAGGTCTGTGGACATTTCCTGCTCTCTTGCCGACCTGTGCATGGTCGAGAAAGCTCTGTCATGTATAATTTTGATGATTGCATGAGTCCAGTTGTCAGAAATATTTTACTGTCTGGCCACGTGGGCCACAGGGATGATCAGCTTTACTTTTCACAATGTTTCTAGACCAACATTTCAGAATCGTAGGAGAAGGTTCTCAGTAGTGATGAGCCGAACACCCCCGTGTTCCGTTCGCATTCGAACTCGAACAATTTCATAAGTTCGAGTTCGAATGCGAACACGAACACGAACTCAATGCAAGTCAATGGGACTCAAAAGTTCGATTTTTAGAGTGCCCTCCAAGAGGACATATATGCAAGATATTTGCCATAAAAGGTGTATGGGGGTCCGGGTAGTGCCGTGGGGGACAGGAAACAAGGACAATTTTTTTTTTTTAAAAAAATGTTTTTGGGGGGCGTGGCTAGCTGTGTTAGCGAGCAGACGCATGTTGCAAAGCTCCTGCTTAACTACCGATATTCAGTTGTTTTTTCTGCTCGTTTTGCCTCAGGATTGCTCCCCCCTACTACCAGATTACCTGGTAAACCCGGGTGGACCTGCTTCCGACACCCCTGTACACCCGGTGGGTGATCTCAGTCCCAGAGTGTTGGGGCCTATGCTTCGGGTCTATTTTCCCTGGCCATATTGGAATCGTTTGTGTGACTTGGCAGTGTTTTCCTGTGTCTTTCTGCTGCTAAGACGGGTAAGAAACTGCCCCAATGCCCTCACCAGACTGGTGGCCCTGGCCAATCGATGGCTGGTGAACCTGTCTCCAGGAAAGCGACGGCCGTCCGGTTATGACTCCACGGAGGATGAGGACCTCTCCTGGCCCATGGGAGATGGATCCGGCGTGTCCTGGGTTACCCCACCATCCCAGTCACTGGGAACGCTGCCACTTACTGCGGCCACCAAAAACGGAGGGCAAAAAAAAGGAAGGCAGTGCTGGCGGTGGCTTCAAGGGCCCAGCATGATTCCTCGGAGGGAGACTTGGCAGAGGAGCAGCTACCCTCCGCTGCATGTAGCGAGGCCTCGGTGGGTGACGGCTCCGCCCCGGGGATCCGGGAACCAGGAGCATCGGCGAGACCTCCTGAACATGGTGGTGTTACACGGATTGCAGAGGAGGATGAAGATCTCCCCGCTACGAAGGGAGACCTCCGTCGGATTCTGGAGGAAATAAGTACGAGCAGAGGTGGAGGTGCTCCGTGTGCAAGTGACGGAGGTGAGAGGGAAGACAGACGGGGTAGCTCAGGAGCAGTCTCACCTTTCTGACCGTCCTCCGCTCCCAGGTGGAAACCCTAACTCGCTCGGTGGAAACTCTGGAGTCCCATCACCGACGCCGAAACGTCCGGGTCAGAGGCGTCCCAGCCTCAGTATTAGCTGACAATCTGCTGCCCTACGTAGAACGACTGGCGCTTCAGGTCTCTGGATTGCCCCTATGATGCCCGAGCTGGTTGGTGCGGTGTTTCGGGTCCGGAAGGCGGCGGCGGCGCCCAGAGGGGCTCCTGGAGATGTAGTGGTTGTTTTCTGAGACGTTGCCAGAAGGCAAAGCTTATGTCTTCCCCCAGCACCTGAGATCCTGTGCTGTTTGAAAGAACAACATTAACATTATACCACGACCTTCCGTTTTTGACCTTGATGGCCCGCAGAGGTTCCACGATGTGACGACTGTTCTCCGCAGTAAAGGGATTCGATATCGCTGGGGCCTGGCCGGCTCTTTAGTGGTGACCCACAATAATATACCGTATACGGTTACTGATCCCGAGATGGCGTGGGCTGACCTCGCGGCTGCGGGCGTCTTGCCAAGCTCATCAGATGCCCGGCCGGGTTGAGACACGTCACTATCTTTATTTTTAAGCTCTGGGCAACCCAGGTCTTCAGTGCTTTTTCAAGCTTTGACAGCCTCTCCACTTTTTGATGTTTCCCCTTATTTAGCATTTGGTATGGACTCTTGGCTTGTTTTTACTGTTGTTTGCCTTTGCACTTGGACTTACAGATTTATCTTTCTATATACCCTTCACGTTTAGGAGGATGACCCCATCGTGCGCTTCCTCCTCCCAGCCACGTACTAGCCCATGGGTTTCTGGGCACACAAAACCGTCCCTTGAGGAATCCCCACCTTCAATGCCCCCAAACTTAAATATTCCTCCTCCTCCTCATCCTCCTCCTGTCTGATCTGAGGACCCACAGGATTGTTGCTGTCTGCGTAAAGACTGGGGCCTTGAGAACTAGGGAAGGCCTCCTCTTCCTCCCACTGCTCTGCCTCTAGTGCCACATCTATAATTCCCCACAGAGTGCGCTCCAGCAGGAACACTAAAGGAATTGTGTCACTGATGCATGCACTGTCCCTGCTCACCATCCTCGTTGCCTCCTCAAATGGTGACAGTACAGTGCATGCATCCTTGATCATCAGCCACTGTGGGGAGGGGAAAAAACAAATTGACCTGAACCTGTCCTTGTGCCATACTCACACAGGTACTCATTGATGGCCCTCTGCTGCTTGTGCAGATGCTGCAGCATTGCTAATGTCGAGTTCCGCCTGGTGGGCATGTCACAGATCAGACGGTTTGTGGGAAGGTGGAATTCTCTTTGAATTTCTGCCAGGCGAACACTTGCTGGGAATGACCATCTGAAGTGGCTGCAGACTTTTCTGGCCTGGCTGAGAAGCTCTGCCAGCCCTGGATACCTGGTTAGGAAACGCTGTACCACCAGATTTAGGACGTGTGATAGGCATGGTACATGCGTCAACTTACCCTGGCGTAGGGCGGAAAGAAGGTTGCTGCCATTATCACAGACGACCATTCCCAGCTGAAGCTGGCGTGGTGTTAACCATCTCTGCACCTGCCCCTGCAGAGCTCACAGAATTTCTGGCCCGGTGCGGCTCCTGTCCCCTAAACAAACCAGCTCAAGCACAGTATGGCATCTTTTTGCTAGAGCCATTGCATAGCCCCTGCCACACGTCGGTTTAACTGCCACTTCACCAGAGACAGAGAAGGAGGAGGAGGAGGAAGAGGTGGTGGAGCAGACAGACCTCATACAAGCAGCTTTCTGGAGGCGTGGTGGATGAACAAGCTCCAGCACAGAGCCCCATCCTGGATCCCTCCCAGGTGTAATCAGAGTTACCCAGTGTCCCGTGAAGAAAATGTAACAGCCCTGTCCATGCTTGCTGGACCACGTGTCTAAAGTCATGTGCACCTTGCTGCTGACTGCCTTTCCCAATGACTCCATAACATTGCTTTCCACGTGCTGGTATAGTGCTGGAATGGCCTTCCGTGAAAAGTAATGGCGTTTTGGAACCTGCCACTGTGATACAGCACATTCGGCAAATTCACGGAAGGAGGCAGAGTCGACCAGCTGGAAAGACAGCAGCTGTAATGCGAGTAATTTTGCTAAACTGACATTTAGACGCTGTGCTTGGGGATGGTTGGGATTATATATTTTCTTATGCTGCAGCAGCTGGGGCAACGTAATCTGACTGCGTAAATCTTCAGCTGATGGGATGCTGTCACATTCTGAGGAAGGACCTGGTACACCCATTACTGTAGCATCATCCCTGTCAGTGGAGGTTGTAGGCAATGACATGGCAGAACATATAGTGGGGGTAAAGACAGATGAGGAGGAGGAGGACCTGTGCAAAGTGTTGTGCCAATGGGATGCGTGGCAGGTGGTCATATGTAACCTCAAGCACGTGGTACCCAAGCATGGGATGTCTTTCCCATGCTTGATCCTCATCTGACATAGATTATAAATAGCAACGGTGCGGTCTGCTGCACATTTCTTAAAGAACTCCCAGACAGCAGACTTCCTGTACATGTGCTTTGAGACAACAGCGCTCTGCACCTGAGCAGCTGTGACTTCTGATGCCTTGGACTGGCTACGATTGGTCATAGAGGACGTTCTGCCTCGTTTTTGTTGTGCCTCCTCCTCCTCCTTCCTTGACTCCTCTGTTTGATCAGGCACCCAGGTGGAGTCAGTGACCTCATCACCGTCATCACCCCCTATCTCCTCGTCACTGGAGCCAACCTCGCTATATGCTGCAGCTGCAGGGGGAACATGAGTGCCAGTTCTTTGTGTGTCACTGGCACCCCCTCCCTCTAGGCTGATTTTACTCCCTTCCTCAACCTCAGAGTTTGAATCAGAGCTCTGGAGTTGCTGCGCATCCTCAAGCAGCATGTCACTGACACTGTCACTGTAGTCAAACAATTCAGCTGACTCCTCCGTGTATGATAGTGAGGCTACGGCAGGAGTAGCTGTGGACATGGAGGCTGAATTAAATGTATATTAGATTATATTTGGCATCTGAGGTGGACTGTAAACCACTACAAGCCTGGCTGGCAGAGGACTCGGAGGATGAGGATGGCCTGGTTAGCCAATCCTGCAAATCCTCTGTATGTTGCTGCTGCTTAAGATGGCCAGCACCAGGCAGTCTCTACCAGGGTTCGCTATACTCAATGTTTAAAAGCTCCTGCAGGAGCGCAGCAATGAGTAAACTCGATCTAGTCATATTCTGGGCTGATGTAGAGGAATTTCATATACGGTGTGAGCAAACTTCAGTTGTAAATAAGCTCCAGAACGAGCACCTACATTTTCAGCACCTCGGACATGTCAGCCAAGGTGCCGAAGCTGATTGAACATCTTGGAGATCTGTTTTTCTTTTGGTTGAAACACGGAGCTCCAAGTTTATTATTAAACGTGTAATAGCACTTTTTGGCCAGCAGGGGGAGCCCTTTACATGCAGAATAAGCTCTCTGTATCTGAAATGTGTTTTATGAAGAGTGCATTCATTTTCACACACTCTCTGCAATGGAAAGCTGTTGTCTTTAAGTCAGGGGTGTCAAACTCTACCCCTCCCAAATGTTAACTGCCAACACATCCCAGAATTCTTTGAATGCAGAAAATGGCTAGAGAATCAGGGGAGTTGTAGTTCAGAACCTTCTGGGGGGACGAAGTTTGAGAGCCCTGCTTTAAATTCTCTGGGTCCCGGCAATGGTTTTATGGAAAACAACTTCGGAGTGAAGGGGTTAACTCTTTGCATAGACAATCTTTAAAGCTGCATATTATGGTCTGTAGGTATTTTCTGGAGACGGCGATGGTTTAATAATTCACGTGACACAAGCCTTGTTACATTCGGGGCTGAGAAATACGCGATGTACGGGAGTCACATGGGGAGAGCAGAAGACCGAGCGCTTACATACCAACACGCGCGCTATGAATGCTTTCCTTAGAAAATATTTATCATGTGAGACTAAGAGGGTTTGTTTGTTTTGGAAATGGAAAAGCACTTTGCTCGCAAATTCCCATAAACAGCTGGCCCAGACTACGGCGACGCATCCAAAATTTAATTACTATTCCAAAGGTGCCAAACTCTGCGCATAAAATAAGAGGAGACGTTAAGGTGGAAAAGCGAGAGAATATCGGAGGGGGGGGTTCAGCATTTAATCCACAGAAAATAGAAACGGTTAGAATTTTTGATACTTTTATGGAATGTTGCCGTTATGATACATGAATCGGTCATTAGGGATCGTCTTCCCGCCCAGGTTCCATTAAAAGAGTTTTGTAGCTTCACAATGTATTATCGCCATTTCTTCTAATTCATAAATCACAATATTTACATAATTTCACGTCCTGGTTATGTTTCAGGATAAAATTTAAATTTAAAGGGACTCTCTACTCATCCTGACCACTTTATATCTTTCAAGTTATCAGGATGTGAGGAGTTCCCCCTCTTCTTCCCCCCTCCACCCCATAGATAGATGCCCTCTCTCTCTGGCACCCGCTCTCCCTCCACCCCATAGATACCCTCTCTCGCTGAGACACCCTCGCCCCTCCACCCCATAGATGCCCTCTCTTGCTCAGACACACTCTCCCTCTCCACCCCATAGATAGATGCCCTCTCTCCCTCAGACACCTGCTCCCCCTCCACCCCATAGGTGCCCTCTCTCTCTCAGACACCCTCTCCCCCTCCACCCCGTAGATACCCTCTCTCGCTGAGACACCCTCGCTCCTCCACCCCATAGATGCCCTCTCTTGCTCAGACACACTCGCCCCCTCCACCCCATAGATACCCTCTCTCACTCAGATGACCTCTCCCCCTCCACCCATAGATAGATGCCCTCTCTCATTCAGACACCCTCTCCCTCTCCACCCCATAGATAGATGCCCTCTCTCCCTCAGACACCTGCTCCCCCTCCACCCCATAGATAGATGCCCTCTTTCTCTCAGACACCCTCTCCCTCTCCACCCCATAGATACCCTCTCTCGCTGAGACACCCTCGCTCCTCCACCCCATAGATGCCCTCTCTTGCTCAGACACACTCGCCCCCTCCACCCCATAGATACCCTCTCTCACTCAGACGACCTCTCCCCCTCCACCCCATAGATGCCCTCTCTTGCTCAGACACCCGCTCCCCTCCACCCCATAGATAGATGCCCTCTCTCACTCAGACACCCACTCCTTCTCCACCCCATAGATAGATGCCCTCTCTTGCTCAGACACCCTCTCCCCCTCCACCCCATAGATGGATGCCCTCTCTCGCTCAGGCACCTTCGCCCCCTCCACCCTATAGATGGATGCCCTCTCTCACTCAGACACCCTCTCCTTCTCCACCCCATAGATAGATGCCCTCTCATGCTCAGACATCCTCTCCCCTACACCCCATAGATAGATGCCCTCTCTCGCTCAGACACCCACTCCCTAAATAGATACACTAACACTCCCATGTCATTGCTTTTATGGGGTGGGGGGCTCTCAGAATCAGGTGGTCCTGGAGGCAGGTGGAGTGTCGTGCTGAGAATTGGTTCTGTGCATTTACACAGCAGTGACACGGGGTCCCTTGAAGTACAGTATGTGCCCTGATTGCCCAACCCAAAGGGCAGGCCTGGTACAGCGCACTGGCAAGGAGGATGTCTGCTCTGCAATAATGCTCTTTTTGGAT
This sequence comes from Leptobrachium leishanense, assembly GCA_009667805.1. NCBI lineage: Eukaryota > Metazoa > Chordata > Amphibia > Anura > Megophryidae > Leptobrachium > Leptobrachium leishanense. The sequence continues at coordinate 385,478,684 of CM019065.1, forward strand.
GAAAGAAAAGTGATACATTGTGGACTTCATTTGCATGTTCTACCCAGAGTTCATTGCTGAATCAGGAAGTGTGGACAATTAGCTCTGCGGGCAAAGCAGGTTTCTGATACATTTGGATGTGTCGATGTTTTCCGTAATGATTTCTTTTATATCTCTTAATGCAGCAGCTGCTCTTCGTGCACATATTATACCGTGTGTGTCTTTAGGAGTTCTCGGAGTCCCGTGGCTGAGTCATGGCGCATTCATAATTCCTGATTCATACATTGTTGACTCTTCTGACATGTGACTAATCGAAACATTGTAGCCAGTCGCACAGAATTAATAACTCACAGTGCAGTGTTATGTCTTATCCTGATAATGAATGTGACAGGGGAATGTCAAGTCTCTCTGTGTCAGAGGATCATTTATAGCATAAAGGTATTTTCCTAACATGCCGTTTTATAATTACTATTATGATGTCAACAAGCCAAGTGATAAGACCCCAGAATAAACCCATGGGTGCAGAAACATGTCTGATGTATAACATTACTCTCTATTAGACATGCGCAGAGTTGAGACATTTGGCTTGGTTCGGTTCGAAATCTGAAAATGTCTGATACGGAAAATAATCGGAATCAGCAGATTCAGAATATCAGAAATGTCTAATATATTCGACCGTCTCTGATTTGGAAACATTTAGGGCCCTATTACATTCTCTGCGCAAATTCGCACGCGCAGCGCAATTTTTTTTGTGCACAGCGTTAAACGTTAACGCGCGTAAATTAACGCAGGTATTACGATCCGAGCACATTTTTTCATCAGTCGGGAAATTTTGCGTGTAATACGTGCGAAAACGAGTGCAAATTAACGCTGCGTGCAGAAATCGGTGGGCGGACTGTTTTTTCACGCGATTCAGCCAATCAGAATTAAGAACCACAATTGTCTCCCGTTCAGTTTTTGCGCCTGTTAAAATCAATCTGCGCATATATGCTGCAGCAATAATAAAAATACGCACAACTTCTCAATTTTATTGTTTGGGTATGTGTAGAATGTGTAACTATACTGTGCTGTATTTTGTATACTGTGCACTCGCGTTAGACATTTTAACGTGCATTTTGTGCACGAACATCGTAATTTGACGTTCATCGTGAAGGGTTTTTCCCCTCACGTTAATGCGTTTTTGCACACGCGCACATTTTTGCACGAAGAATGTAATAGAGCCCTTAGTTGGGGGTCTAGGGACAGGGCTAGGGTTAGTGCTATGGTTCGTGCTAGGATTAGGGTTAGGTAAGTGCTTGGTTTAGGGTGACAGTTTCTGTGTATCGTATGATTAGGGTCAGGGCTCGGGTTAGGGTAGGGCTAGAGTTCGGTTAGCTCTTGTTTTAGGCCTAGGGTTAAGGCTATGTTTAGTGCTATGTTTCGGGTTAGAGTTAGGTAAGGAGGACTAGCGTTAAGGCTAGGTTTAGTGCTATGTTTCGGGTTAGAGTTAGGTTAGGGTTAAGGCTAGGTTTAGTGCTTTGTTTCAGGTTAGAGTTAGGTTAGGGCTAGGGTTAAGGCTAGGGTTAGTGCTATGTTTTGGGTTAGAGTTAGGTTAGGGCTAGGGTTAAGGCTAGGTTTAGTGCTTTGTTTCGGGTTAGAGTTAGGTTCGGGCTAGGGTTAAGGCTAGGTTAAATGCTCTGATTAGGGTTGGAGTTAGGTTAGAGCTAAGGATTGGGTTACAGTCTCTGGGTGTTATATGATTAGAGCAAGGGTTAGGTGTAGGGTTAGGCTACAGTTAAGGCTAGGTTTAGGGGAAAAAAACACACTGGAAGAAATTAAAATAAACTAATAAATTAATTAATTAAAACATGAGAACAATAACAATGGATTTGTGGTCAAGCTTTATTGTAAACACATTCATATGAGATGTCACAACCCTAATGTTTAGTAATGATGCTATGCAATGCATTCAGAAAGTATTCACACCCCTTCATTTATTTATAAAGGGGGCTATTCAGAGAGCACCGAAAGGTCACCGACATTTCAGTTTTCTCTCGTTGCTCACACTTCCCTGCACTCCGGGGAAACAAAGTTCCCCACTCTGCGGTGTCATGCCTTAGTCCTGAGAGCCTGCTGTGGCCAGCCTGGGTCACTAGCTCTCCATACCTGTCTGTATCCACCTAAGGTTTAACTCCTGTTCTAGAGACTGTGTGTTCTGCATAAATACCTGATTACGCCCTCCCATAATCGCTCTTCCATTTTGTGTTTTCCCTTCCTGTTGTCAGAGGTCCTGAGGGCTCCCTCTTGTTATTGTATGTTTCCTGTATTATCTGCTCTGCCGTGTACACCAGTTATTCCATCCTTGCTGTGTCTGCATTACCTGGTTCCTGCTTGCTGGACAATCCACTGCGTGGCCCACTATCCAGTGGGTCCAGAGACTCTCAAGTGGCTTCCAGCCCTCAAGCTCTCTCTTGCAAGTAGACCTTCTATCAGGTACTGTTACCAAAGGCTCCTGCTTCCCCTCAAGAGGATCTAGAGAGAGACTACGTGGCCCACCATCCACTTGCCTGTGTTACTATCTGTTCTGTGCTGGACTGTTTGCTGTGAACCATCCCACAATACAAGCTTTGTTGTGCATATACTGTCTCCAGTGTCTTTCTGCCTGCTCACTCCCAATGCTTGGGAATATAACATCACTCTGAGGTCGTGCCATGGCTTCTTCCTGGCACGAACCTGACATGCGGTGTATTCAGCTTTCACTGCAGGGTCCCTGTAGTGCAGGGAAAACCCGCTGCAAACCCAACAAACACCCGCCAAAAACCCACTGGAAACGCCGCAAAATACACGCCGAACACGTCGTAAGCAGACAAGCCACCGATCACAGCGCAGAGCAGCTGCAGGAAAAAGCCAACAAGCAGAGGAACAGGGTAAAAATAAAAAAAACAATATGATTGAAAGTGTAAAAATTGAAACGCTGTTTTCAAAAAAGCTACTCAACGAAAATGTCTGGAATTTACATATAAGATCCTATGAATGATAATAAAAAGGTCTGTTACAGAAAAAAGGAAAAACACTTTAAAAAAAAAAAGGAAAAAAATTTTGCCCAAAAAAATCCCCCAAAATGCCTAAAAAGATCCTAAAAAAATCTGTAAATAAAGAGACTTTTTACAGCAGATTAAAATAATAAAAATTTGATATTGGATAAAAATGGGAATATTTTTAACATAGAAGCCTATGGGATTCGCCTGAATAAACCTGCCGAATGAAAACACCTAACATCAGGGCTTTTCGGCAACTTTTCTCTGCTGTTCTGTGAATAGATTAACCATTGCTTCTCTATGGGGAATTTCACTGCCGCCGAACAGGCATTGTGCGTGCTGGCAGTTCGGCAAAATTTGGTGAACTGCCTGCTCTCTGAACAGCCGAATGGCCCCAAAATGTCACGGGGAAATTCCCTGTTCGGTGACATTTTGGGGGCCAGATCGGCTCTCTCTGAATAACCCATTTATTTATAAAGTATTTTACCAGGAAGGATACATTGAGATTTCTCTCGTTTTCAACTACGTCCTGGGTTCAAGAACATTGAATTTTTATTTATTTTTTAAAATCATTTTTTATGAAGTAACTTTATATAAAACTGTTTAAATTAGCTGGGTTTTTTTTAACATCACTTTACACTAAATACCCCATAATGATAAGGCCCGAAAAATTATTTTTGACGGCAAACATTAAGGCGTCTGAACATTTAATAAATGTGCAGAATATAAGATCAAACAACAACAACAAAAAAGAGAATGTCATGTAAGGGTGTGGTGAGGATCTGTTTACATTAGCTTCAGGTTCTTTCTATTCAGCATGGCCGCATATCAAAGGGAATTTTATCTGATAACAGGTGCAGGAATATCAGATAGAAGATGTGTATCTAAGGAGAGTGCCGGCTTCTCATCATGCAGCTCACGACTCACTGTGCCAGCTTCCCATCATGCAGCTCACTGACTCACTGTGCCGGCTTCCCATCATGCAGCTCACTGACTCACTGTGCCGGCTTCCCATCATGCAGCTCACTGACTCACTGTGCCGGCTTCCCATCATGCAGCTCACTGACTCACTGTGCCGGCTTCCCATCATGCAGCTCACTGACTCACTGTGACCGAGCAGAAAATGTGCTCATCGGCTTCACTAAATTCTGCAGTAACACCTTCCCATCCCTTCCTTCATGTGGAGTGAGCAGCTATATAAGGGGTTACTCAGAGAGCAGTTACAGGCTTTTATAAAGCGCTAACAAGTTCCGTAGCGCTGTACAATGGGAGGCAGAATAACAAATATACAGTCAGGTCCAGAAATATTGGGACATGGACACAATTCTAACATCTTTGGCTCTATACACCACCACAATGGAGTTGGAATGAAACAAATACAATGTGCTTTAACTGCAGACTGTCAGCTTTAATTTGAGGGTATGTACATCCAACTCAGGTGAACGGTGTAGGACTTACAGCAGTTTGCAGATGTGCCTCCCACTTGTTCAGGGACCAAAGGTAATGGGACAACCATGTTCTTGAACCAAGGACATACTTGAAAATGAGAGAAATCTCAATGTATCCTTCCTGGTAAAATCCTTTATAAATAAATAAATAAATTGGCTTCTCAGCTGTTCCATGGCCAGGTGTGTGATATTCCCTCATTGCCCCAATTACAATGTGCAGATAAAAGGCCCAGAGTTCATTTCAAGTGTGCTATTTGCATTTGGAATCTGTTGCTGTCAACTCTCAAGATGAGATCCAAAGAGCTGTCACTATCAGTGAAGCAAGCCATCATTAGGTTGAAGAAACAAAACAAACCCATGAGAGAGATAGCAAGAACATTAGGCGTGGCCAAAACAACTGTCTGGAACATTCTCAAAAAGAAGGAGCGCACCGGTGAGCTCAGCAACACCAAAAGACCCGGGAGACCACGGAAAACAACTGTGGTGGATGACCGAAGAATTCTTTCCCTGGGGAAGAAAACACCCTTCACAACAGTTGGCCAGATCAAGAACACTCTCCTGGAGGTAGGTGTATGTGTGTCAAAGTCAACAATCAAGAGAAGACTTCACCAGAGTGAATACAGAGGGTTCACCACAAGATGTAAACAATTGGTGAGCCTCAAAAACAGGAAGGTCAGATTAGAGTTCTGGAACAAGATCCTATGGACAGATGAGACCAAGATCAACTCGTACCAGAGTATGGAGAAGGAAAGGAACTGCTCATGATCATTCCTATGCATACCACCTCATCAGTGAAGCATGTCATGGCGTGTCATGGTGTGTCATGGCGTGGGCATGTATGGCTGCCAATGGAACTGGTTCTCTTGTATTTATTGATGATGTGACTGCTGACAAAAGCAGCAGGATGAATTCTGAAGTGTTTCAGGCAATATTATCTGCTCACATTCAGCCAAATGCTGCAGAACTCATTGGACGGCGCTTCACAGTGCAGATGGACAATGACCCAAAGCATACTGCAAAAGCAACCAAAGAGTTTTTGAAGGGACAGAAGTGGAATGTTATGCAATGGCCAAGTCAATCACCTGAGCTGAATCCCATTGAGCATGCATTTCACTTGCTGAAGACAAAACTGAAGGGAAAATGCCCCAAGAACAAGCAGGAACTGAAGACCGTTGCAGTAGAGGCCTGGCAGAGCATCACCAGGGATGAAACCCAGCGTCTGGTGATGTCTATGCGTTCCAGACTTCAGGCTGTGATTGACTGCAAAGGATTTGCAACCAAGTATTAAGAAGGGAAAGTGTGATTTATGATTATTATTCTGTCCCATTACCTTTGGTCCCTTAACAAGTGGGAGGCACATCTGCAAACTGCTGTAAGTCCTACACGTTCACCTGAGTTGGATGTACATACCCTCAAATTAAAGCTGACAGTCTGCAGTTAAAGCACATTGTGTTTGTTTCATTCCAACTCCATTGTGGTGGTGTATAGAGCCAAAGATGTTAGAATTGTGTCGATGTCCAAATATTTCTGGACCTGACTGTACATACAGGTTCAACGCACAGTACAGTAGGAGAGAGGACCCTGCTCAAGAGCTTACAATCTAAGAGGAGGGGGTGACACACTAGGTGAGGGTTAATAGAGAATGTGAAATAGCGGAGTGCATGTGGGCTGTGTGGGAAGATAGTGCAAAAAATGTACAGTGAGCTGATATTACTTTAGAGAAGCCTGTGTTTTCTGAGACTTCTTGAAGGACTCTCGAGATGGGGAGAGTCTGATGTTGCAGGGTAGGGAGTTCCATAGAAGGGGGGCAGCTCAGGAGAAGTCTTGAAGGTGGGAGTTGGGCATGCGGGTACGAGGAGCAGATTGGCATCAGATCATTGGCCGAGCAAAGTGGTCGGGACGGGATATACCTGCTAATAATGGAGGAGATGTAGGCAGGGGCACGGTTACGGAGAGCTTTGTACGTGAGTCCCAATATAATGAATTGGATTCTATAGGAAACAGGAAGTCAGTGTAGAGATTGACAAAGGGGTGAGGTGTGAGAGGTGCGGGAGGTGAGGTGGATGAGTCTGGCTCAGGCATTCATAACAGACTGCAGAGGGAGAATCTGGGATCTCTCAAGGCCAGAGAGAAGGAGGTTACAGTAGTCGAGGCGGGAGAGAATAAGAGCTTGGATGAGCATTTTAGCAGAGACCTGAGTAAGACAGGGGAGGATGTGTGCAATGTTTTTTAGTTGGAAGTAGCAGGATCTGGTTAGTGACTGAATGTGAGGAGTAAAGGAGAGATCAGAGTCTAAGAGGATCCAGAGGCACCGGGCCTGAGAGGTAGAAGTAATAGAAACATAGAAAAATGTCGGCAGATAAGAACCTTTCAGCCCATCTAGTCTGCCCAATTACATGGATACTTTACCTGGATTTATCTTTTGTTTAGGATAGCCTTATGCCTATCCCATGCTTGCTTAAATTCAATTACTGTTTTGGCCTCTACCACTTCTACTGGAAGACTGTTCCATGTATCCACCACCCTCTCAGTAAAATAATGCTTCCTGATGTTACTTTTAAACCTTTGCCCCTCTAATCTAAGACTATGTCCTCTTGTTTTGCTACTTTGTTTCCTTTTAAATATACTCCCTTCCTCTACCTTGTGGATTCCCTTTACGTATTTGTCATGCCCGTCGCCGCAGACACCGCAAAAGGCCTTGATATGGGTCTGAACTACCATCTTCCCTGTTCTGTCCCATTCCAGATTTCCCATCTAGCCCTTGCTTTGATCCAGTTCCCCATCCTCCAGCCCAGTATTTCCCATATGTTTGTCCCTGAGTTTAATTACCCCTCACCTGCCCAGGTCTCCATATAGGGAGACTACGCCCAATGCTCGGGACTTCAGCATTAACATCTGACCACTGAGTCACACGCTGTGTGAACCTGCCTGTACCTGGATTCCAGACCCCCTTGTCTTCCCTACTGGACTTTTCGTTGCTATTTGGATTATCCCCTCATTTTGCCAAAAGGACTTCTGTTTATTTCAAGGACTTCCACCATTCATATGGACTCCTGCTGACCCCTGTACCAAGACCTCTTTTTTGCCACCTCCACCATAGACCCTCTGCTATTTGTGTATCTGTCCCTGTGTCCTGCAATCTGCCTCTGTTATTATCCTGCTTCTGTGTAAGTACCCCTTTGTATCCTGTGTCTAGTTCATGTCATGCCCCTCTGTATCCAGCCTGTGTCTAGTTCATGTCGTGCCCCTCTGTATCCAGCCTGTGTCTAGTTCATGTCATGCCCCTCTGTATCCAGCTTGTGTCTAGTTCATGTCGCGCCCCTCTGTATCCAGCCTGTGTCTAGTTCATGTCGTGCCCCTCTGTATCCAGCCTGTGTCTAGTTCATGTCATGCCCCTCTGTATCCAGCCTGTGTCTAGTTCATGACATGCCCCTCTGTATCCAGCCTGTGTCTAGTTCATGTCATGCCCCTCTGTATCCAGCCTGTGTCTAGTTCATGTCGCGCCCCTCTGTATCCAGCCTGTGTCTAGTTCATGTCGTGCCCCTCTGTATCCAGCCTGTGTCTAGTTCATGTCACGCCCCTCTGTATCCAGCCTGTGTCTAGTTCATGTCGTGCCCCTCTGTATCCAGCCTGTGTCTAGTTCATGTCGTGCCCCTCTGTATCCAGCCTGTGTCTAGTTCATGTCGTGCCCCTCTGTATCCAGCCTGTGTCTAGTTCATGACGTGCCCCTCTGTATCCAGCCTGTGTCTAGTTCATGTCGTGCCCCTCTGTATCCAGCCTGTGTCTAGTTCATGTCATGCCCCTCTGTATCCAGCGTGTCTAGTTCATGACATGCCTCTCTGTATCCAGCCTGTGTCTAGTTCATGTCATGCCCCTCTGTATCCAGCCTGTGTCTAGTTCATGTCATGCCCCTCTGTATCCAGCGTGTCTAGTTCATGACGTGCCCCTCTGTATCCAGCCTGTGTCTAGTTCATGACGTGCCCCTCTGTATCCAGCGTGTCTAGTTCATGTCGTGCCCCTCTGTATCCAGCCTGTGTCTAGTTCATGACGTGCCCCTCTGTATCCAGCCTGTGTCTAGTTCATGTCGCCCCTCTGTATCCAGCCTGTGTCTAGTTCATGACGTGCCCCTCTGTATCCAGCCTGTGTCTAGTTCATGTCGTGCCCCTCTGTATCCAGCCTGTGTCTAGTTCATGTCGCCCCTCTGTATCCAGCCTGTGTCTAGTTCATGACGTGCCCCTCTGTATCCAGCCTGTGTCTAGTTCATGTCGTGCCCCTCTGTATCCAGCCTGTGTCTAGTTCATGTCGTGCCCCTCTGTATCCAGCCTGTGTCTAGTTCATGTCGTGCCCCTCTGTATCCAGCCTGTGTCTAGTTCATGTCGTGCCCCTCTGTATCCAGCCTGTGTCTAGTTCATGTCGTGCCCCTCTGTATCCAGCCTGTGTCTAGTTCATGTCGTGCCCCTCTGTATCCAGCCTGTGTCTAGTTCATGTCATGCCCCTCTGTATCCAGCCTGTGTCTAGTTCATGACGTGCCCCTCTGTATCCAGCCTGTGTCTAGTTCATGTCGTGCCCCTCTGTATCCAGCCTGTGTCTAGTTCATGTCGTGCCCCTCTGTATCCAGCCTGTGTCTAGTTCATGTCACGCCCCTCTGTATCCAGCCTGTGTCTAGTTCATGACGTGCCCCTCTGTATCCAGCCTGTGTCTAGTTCATGTCGTGCCCCTCTGTATCCAGCCTGTGTCTAGTTCATGTCGTGCCCCTCTGTATCCAGCCTGTGTCTAGTTCATGTCGTGCCCCTCTGTATCCAGCCTGTGTCTAGTTCATGTCGTGCCCCTCTGTATCCAGCCTGTGTCTAGTTCATGTCGTGCCCCTCTGTATCCAGCCTGTGTCTAGTTCATGTCACGCCCCTCTGTATCCAGCCTGTGTCTAGTTTATTCATTTTTCTCTTAGTCCTCTATGTCAGCTCCTTTCTTGTGTCTAGTCATCTTTTAGTTCTAGTCCTGTATATTCCTTTTTGTCCTGCCGGTGCATAAAATAAACTAAACCGTGCCCTTCAACCTGTATGGTCTCCTGCATTTGCTGCAAACCGGACTCCCCTGCTCCTCACACACAGCGACGCATGACAGTATTTAAATGTTTCTATCATATCTCCTCTGTCTCGTCTTTTTTCCAATCTATACAATGGTGGCACCATTCACCTGAAGAGAAATGGGTGCAGGAATCGAGGTCTTAGCGGGAGGGAAGTCGAGAAGCTCAGTTTCAGAGAGGGTTAAGCTTTAGGAAACGGGAAGTCATCCAGTCGGAGACAGCCAATAGGCCGGCTGTAACACCGTCCAACACCGGAGGAGAGAGATCAGGAGAGGAAAGGTAGATTTGGGTGTCGTCCGCATAGAAAAGATATTGAAATCCATAGGGAGAGATGAGGTTGCCCAGAGAGGCAGTAAAGATCGAGAAGAGTAGGGGACCCAGAACAGAGCCTTGTGGTACCCCAGCTGAAAGAGGAACTGGTGGTGAAGAGACACCAGTGAAGGAGACACTGAAGGAGCAAAGAGAGAGGGTAGGAAGAGGACCAGGAGAGAGTGATGTCACTGAGGCCAAGTTGACGCAGCATGAGGAGCAGGAGAGGGTGATCAACAGTGTCAAATACAGCGGCAAGGTCAATAAGAATAAGGACGGAGAAGTGACCTTTGGTTTTAGCAGCTACTAGGTCATTAGTCATCTTGGTCTGAGCAGTTTCAGTGGATGCTGGAAGTGAAAGCCAGATTGGTGGGGGTCAAGCATAGAGTTATTAGTGAGATAACTGGTGAACTGGTTATAGACCAGACGTTCTAAGATTTTGGAGTCAAAGGGAAGCAGAGAGATGGGGCGGTAGTTTGAGAGGGAGGTGGAGTCAAGAGATGGCTTCTTTAGGATGGGTGGTGTTACAGTGCTCTCTTGTCTGCCGCATTTCAGCAAGCTAAATTTGCTGACCCTGTGGTGAATTCAGCATTCACCGTAGGGTCCCTGAAGTGCAGAAAATTGATAGCCGAACGCATCCAAAAAAACATTGCAAAACCCCACGAATCAATCGGAAAACCGCTGCAAAACTGCCGAACGAATCTGAGAAAACTGCTGAATCGATCAGAAAACCGCCGCAAAACCGCCAAGCGAATCTGGGAAAACTGCTGAATCGATCGGAAAACCGCCGCAAAACCGCCAAGCGAATCTGGGAAAACTGCTGAATCGGTCTCAAAAAACACCAAATGCATCCATAATTACCAAATACACACCACAGCCTGCTCCCCACTACCTTTCCTCACTAATCACCAAATACACCCCAGCCTGCCCTCTAAGATCCAACAATGACCTGCGCCTGGCATCCCCCATCATTACCTCTTCACATGCCAGACTGCAGGACTTCTCTTGTGCGGCATCGACCCTATGGAACGCGCTTCCTCGCGATATCAGACTGTCCCCAAATCTAGCTTCAATTAAACACTCCCTAAAGACCCTTCTGTTTAGGGAAGCCTACCACCCGACTTCATAACAAGACATCCTACCAACCCAATAACAAACCTCACCTCTCCCTCCATTAATATCTCATTTTACAGGCCTCCCCTCCTGTTTCTTTCCCCTCACCCATTGAGATTGTGAATTCCCATTCAACTCCTCCTGCATCTGTTGTGTGAAATATTGACTTGCCTTTTTTGTGTATTGTTTTGTCTTTACCAGTGACGTGCGGTGAGGTCAGTGGCTGGTGAGGCACTGGCTAGTATCAGAGCCAGATATACACAGGGTTACGCAGTCACAATTTACACATTTGATTATCGTTATATAGGAGAATAGAGTTTCACTATTTATAAAGTAAAGTTCGCATATTTTTTACAGTTCTAAGAGCATGCACTTACAATACTGACTAATAGAGGGCGTTATAACACATATGCTCTCTGCTGAGCTCTGCCTGCCTGCCCCCACCCCCACGACTGATGACGACAGTCACATGACTGTCCTGCGTCTATCAATCCATGGGGAGCTCTGCCTCCCATGGGGGCGTTTTTTACAAAAAAAAGAATTGCTTGAGACCAATGGACCTTTCCCACTGGCTCAAGCTTTCAATTGCTCTCAGTGCCTCTGGAGGCACTGAAGAGCGTAGAACCAGGAAGACAGCTAGAGCTACGCAATTAGTGTAGCGTTCAGCTGCGCAAATTGCGTAGGGTTTTCTGGCTCAGTGCTGCCCCTGCTGTCTGTGTAGAGAATCTCACACACACACACACCAGCCGGCAAACTGAAAGTACGGGGGGAAAAAAAGCAGAGGACAGAGAGGCACAGCGAGGGAGTGTGGAGAGGTGAGTATGAGAACTTTTTTCAATGAATAACATTTTATTTACAGATTAAATATACATACATGTCATTACAGCACAATGAGCACATTAACTTACTGGAATGGCAGGGGAGGCCCTGCCTCCCCTGACTGCACGTCCCTGGTCTTTACCCATTATACCTCTGTGCAGCGGTGCGGAATGTCTCGGCACTTAAAAAATAAAGAATAATAATAACTAAAGCAATGCTACGCATTTTAAGTTGGGATGACGTTACAATTTAACAACAGGTTTTATTTTTTATTATCTGAAATACTTTCCCCCCTGACATCATTTCTTTCTGATTAATTACAGGAATTGTTGAAAAATGTATCACCATTAGAAAAAATAAATAAAAAGGAAATTCCGTGGACAGGAAGTGCAGGAAACGCATCAAAAGTAATATTGTGACACGACCCAGCAGTTTCTTTTTGTTTTTATAAACTAATTTTGTTCCTTTTCCCCACTTCTTCCAACTTCCAGGGTAATTCCACAGCCGAAATATCTGTAAACAATATGCTATTTATTTAACGGGAACTCACAATCTATTTTTGTAAGACTGGGGAATAAATGTGTATTTATAATTTATTCCTGTTTGTGTCTGAGGTGCCGTCTTTGTAGGTTTTGGACGTGCGCGTTACAATTTATCACAATGAGCGTCTGGAGATGTTTACTCCTTCCACGTTATTGATTTTCTAAAACGAACTTGTTTTCCTCACTTTAAAGAAACGGGGGAAAAGTAGGTCAAAACCAGCTCCAGCATTAACAGACACAAATCTCTCTTTTTTTTTTGTGTTTTTTTTTACTGTCAAAAAAAAATCGGTCGTTTTGAAAAATACTGCTATCGTAACTGTTATAAAAGAGCATTTTTTATTCTCTGGCTATAAAATCCGTGGAGGTATATATATATATACACTCACACACTATATTGCCAAAAGTATTCACTCGCCTGACTTGACTCGCATATGAATTTAAATGACATCCCATTCCTAATCCATAGGGTTCAATATGACGTCGGTCCACCCTTTGCAGCTACAACAGCTTCAACTCCTGGAAGGCTGTCCACAAGGTTTAGGAGTGTGTTTATGGGAATTTTTGACCATTCTTCCAGAAGCGCATTTGTGAGGTCACACACTGAAGTTGGACGAGAAGGCCTGGCTCTCAGTCTCCGCTCTAATTCATCCCACAGGTGTTCTATCGGGTTGAGGTCAGGACTCTGTGCAGGCCAGTCAAGTTCATCCACACCAGACTCTGTCATCCATGTCTTTATGGACCTTGCTTTGTGCACTGGTGCACAGTCATGTTGGAAGAGGAAGGGGCCAGCTCCAAACTGTTCCCACAAAGTTGGGAGCATGGAATTGTCCAAAATGTCTTGGTATGCTGAAGTATTCAGAGTTCCTTTCACTGGGACAAAGGGGCCAAGCCCAGCTCCTGGAAAACAACCCCACACCATAACCCCCCCTCCACCAAACTTTACACTTGGCGCAATGCAGTCAGACAAGTACCGTTCTCCTGGCAACCACCAAACCCAGACTCGTCCATCAAATTGCCAGATGGAGAAGCGCGATTTGTCACTCCAGAGAACGCTTCTCCACTGCTCTAGAGTCCAGTGGCGGTGTGCTTTACACCACTGCATCCGACGCTTTGCATTGCACTTGGTGATGTATGGCTTGGATGCAGCTGCTCGGCCATGGAAACACATTCCATGAAGCTCTCTGCGCACTGTTCTTGAGCTAATCTGAAGGCCACTTGAAGTTTGGATGTCTGTAGCGATTGACTCTGCAGAAAGTTGGCGACCTCTTCGCGCTATGCGCCTCAGCATCCGCTGACCCCGTTCTGTCAGTTTACGTGGCCTACCACTTCGTGGCTGAGTTGCTGTCGTTCCCAAATACTTCCACGTTCTTATAATACAGCTGACAGATGACTGTGGAATATTTAGGAGCGAGAAAATTTCACAACTGGATTTGCTGCACAGGTGGCATCCTATCACAGTTCCACGCTGGAATTCACTGAGCTCCTGAGAGCGACCCATTCTTTCACAAATGTTTGTAAAAACAGTCTGCGTGTCTAGGTGCTTTAATTTTATATACCTGTGGCCATGGAAGTGATTGGAACACCGGATTCTGATTATTTGGATGGGTGAGCGAATACTTTTGGCAATATAGTGTATATTAGATAGGCCGTGCTAGTCCAGATGCCAAAATCCCCAGAGTATAGCAGTATGTAGTGATACTTTTTTATTGGACTAACATTACATTTAAAAGACAATCTTGCGAGAGTGTAACCTCTCTTTGATCTTCAATTCTATAATTTTGCTCAGTAAAGTGTCCAGACCTGAAGAAGAGAGGTCACACTCTCGAAAGCTTGTTTTATAAATGTAACGTTAGTCCAATAAAAAAGGCTATCACTACGTACTGCTATACTCGTTATATATTATCAGGGTTATTCAAAGAGAGCCGATCTGGCCCCAAAATGTAACCGAATACTGAAATTCAGCATATGGTTACCTTTCCTGGCCATTCGGCTATTCAGAGAGCAGCCAGTTCGCCAAATGTTGGCGAATTGCCTGCACATACGGTGTCTGTTCGTTGCCTGTTCGAGGGCAGTGAAATTCCCATAGAGAAGCAATGCTTCGTCTATTCAGAGAACACAAACCAGCAGTGAAAAGTTACCGAATTGCCCTGCTGTTCGGTGGTTTCATTCGACAGGTTTATTCAGGAGAATCCCATAGGCTTCAATGTTACAAATATTCCCGTTTTAATTCAATATCCAATAAACCGTTTATTATAATATTCTGCAGTAAAAAGTCTCTTTATTTTTAGATTTTTTTTAGGATCTTTTAGGCATTTTTGGGGATTTTTTGGCAAACTTTTTCCGTTTTTTGATTTAAATCATTTTTTTCATTTTTGTGTAACAGCCCTTTTTATTATCATTCATAGGATCTTATGTGTAAATTCCACACATTTTCGTTCAGTAGTTTTTTTGCAAACAGCGTTTCAAATTTCAAACTTTCAAGCGTACGGTTTTTGTTTTTTTCACCTCGTTCGTCTGTGTGTTGGGTTTTTCCGGCGGCTGCTCTGCACTGTGATCGGCAGCTAGTCAGGTTTCTCTGGTGTGTTCGGCGTGGTTAATCCAGCTGTTTCTGTGGGTTTCGGTGAGTGTTCGTCGGGCTTGCGGTGAGTGTTCAGTGTGTTTGCGGCGAGGTTTCCCTGCACTATGGGGCCCTGTGGTGCTTGCAGAATACACCGCAGGGTCGGCGAACTAGGACCGCCGAATCGCCCCGAAGTGCAGGGAACGAAAAGTCACCGAACGTGCGGTGACTTTTCGAATCTCTTTGAATAACCCTGTGTGTCGGCCGATTAATCCAGATGCCAAAATCCCCAGAGTATAGCATTAGGTAGTGAGTGATACCTTTTTTTATTGGACTAACGTAACATTTATAAAACAAGCTTTCGAGAGTGTGACCTTTCTTATTCAGGTCCGGACGCTTTACTGATCAGTATCTTAGATTTGAACATTAAGGGGCACACATGTGGGGGTAGGTGTCATAAATGGTGAGAGTCAAACGGTATGGTCAAAACGGGAAAATAACCACATGAGAGATCTTAGGCCCATGAAACAACAGTGATATAAAGCAACAGATCATGACAACTTGAAAAAAAAAAACACAAATCCGTGACAGCTAAAAAAGACACAAGTTGTTGTTTCATGGGCCTAAGATCTCTCATGTGGCTATTTTCCCATTTTGACCATACCATTTGACTCTCACCATTTAACGACACGTAAACCCTGGTGAGCAGGTAAAATCGATGGAGCTGTTACGGCTCTGGTTAAATTTACACCAAGGCTGAAATATAGGCTTGTGCACCGATTCTTTTTTTTTTCGGTTCGATTTTTCGGATTTTTAAACTTTTCGATTCGGCTCGTTTCGACCGATTTCTGTTTCGATTCGGTTCGGCTCGACTCGTTTTTCGTGTACATATTTTTTTCGGAATATCGACCATTTTTCGTATTTTCGTGTCACTTTGCTCGTTTTTGTATCGACTTTTCGTAATTTCGGAAATTTTCGTTTTTCGGAATTATACATGTTTTCGGAATAAATTTCGATTTGACACATTTCAAGTCCATTCGAAAATTCCGAAAATATTTCGTTTCGGCTCGGAAAACTTTTCGGATCTGCCATTTTCGGATCTAAAAATTTTCGGAAATTCGGCCGCATCCGAAAACACGAACTGGGAAATTTCGTAAAAATTCCGAAACCCGAAACGCACATCCCTACTGAAATACACACACAGGGGGTTAATTAGCGTCAGCTGCGTGCGCAGCCACTTTCAGCAGCGCCAGCCGGAAATTTCACTGCTACACAGCGCAAGAGATTTTAACGTCTCCAGCCGACTTTAGCGTCTTGGTCTGAAAACGGACATTAAAGGTGATATGCTAATTAGGGATGTGCGTTTCGGGTTTCGGAATTTCAGAATTTTTACAACTTGAAATGTGTCAAATCGAAATTTATTCCGAAAACATGTATAATTCCGAAAAACGAAAATTTCCGAAAAGTCGATACAAAAACGAGCAAAGTGACACGAAAATACGAAAAACGGTCGATATTCCGAAAACATGTACAATTCCGAAAAACAAAAATTTCCGAAATTACGAAAAGTCGATACAAAAACGAGCAAAGTGACACGAAAAATGGTCGATATTCCAAAAAAATATGTACACGAAAA
Organism: Leptobrachium leishanense; assembly: GCA_009667805.1. Taxonomy (NCBI): domain Eukaryota; kingdom Metazoa; phylum Chordata; class Amphibia; order Anura; family Megophryidae; genus Leptobrachium; species Leptobrachium leishanense. Next base: position 385,495,187 of record CM019065.1, read on the forward strand.
ACGAGTCGAGCCGAACCGAATCGAAACAGAAATCGGTCGAAACGAGCCGAATCGAAAAGTTTAAAAATCCGAAAAATCGAACCGAATCGAACCGAAAAAAAAAAATCGGTGCACAAGCCTAACGCTAATGGTTTAGATTTTTCCGTTGGTGCCTGTCTTTTAACGACAGCCACGGAACAGAGGCCAATATATCGCATGTGGATTATTTCAGCCTCATTAATACTTTATTTAAAAGAAGATAAGGATATATTTATATGTTTTGATTATTTTCTAAATAAATGTTTGTAGAACAACTTGCTAAAAAAAACACTAAAACCTTAAATAAATGGAATTTACACTGATTTCAGAACTAGCTACACTGTCTCAAGCTGCAACAGGAACGAACGCGTAAACACTGCAACATGTACGCGCGCATAAACATTGCCAAAGCAGTGACAGTTAGGGCGGCTGCTGATTCATACTCGGAGTTAGGTGAGGAAATCTCTAGGACTGACTGTACTCACCAAGAGCCGAGGCAGGAAATATTTCATAACAATGTTTCTCTGGCCGGGGGGAAAGCTGTAAAAGGGACAAAAGTTACAGGATGTATCGACAAGCGATTTCATAACAGCAGAAAGAACATCAGTCAATCAGTACGATCCGACCATTAGGGAAACGCCGTGGCGTCTCATCGCCGCAATCCCTTTCATTATATCCAGCCTCTTCTTAAATGGATTACTTCGGGGGGGGGGGGGGGGGGGTTGGTTTTATTTTTGCTGCTAATTACAAGTTTTTTGGTAAATACGTTGTAACAGAGATACATTATTCCAGTGCGACGTGGACCGGTCAAAGAAAAGCTTAAGCAGATTTCTGATCAATAAACCAGTAGGGCTCCACACCCGGGAAATTAAACAGCAAAAACAAAAACAATAAGTAACTACAGAGCTTAACCCCTTCACTACCAAAAACATATATACACATTTCTGCATTAAAAAAAAAACATTTAAAAAAAAAATTTAGTCCACGATATATCACTTGCACAGCTTTTTAAGGCAATATTGAGGCTTTCCCGGTGGAAAATTGTAATTCTTGTGTAGCGTTTGCTCCTGTCACTATGTACGACTGCAAAGGAGCTGGAAGGAGCCGCCCACACCCTCACTATAACAAAAAGTGCAACAGGCGTTACTGCTGCATTCCAGCAGCCAGGGATTTGTCATAATACAGGGGAAGCTGTGGGGTCAGTTGCTGTCGTACAGGGATAAGACTCAGGGGGTTATAATGAGTGTTAATCCCTGTACAGTACAGATACAAGGTGTTGCTGTAATTGCCATACACAGGCATTATGCAGCACATACAGATACAAGGTGTTGCTGTAATTGCCATACACAGGCATTATGCAGCACATACAGATACAAGGTGTTGCTGTAATTGCCATATACAGGCATTATGCAGCACATACAGATACAAGGTGTAGCTGTATTTGCCATACACAGGCATCATGCAGCGCATACAGACACAAGGTGTTGCTGTAATTCTCATACACAGGCATTATGCAGCACATACAGATACAAGGTGTTACTGTAATCTCCATACACAGACATTATGCAGTACATACAGATACAAGGTGTTGCTGTAATTGCCATACACAGACATTATGCAGCACATACAGACACAAGGTGTTGCTGTAATTCCCATACACAGGCATTATGCAGCACATACAGATACAAGGTGTTGCTGTAATTCCCATACACAGGCATTATGCAGCACATACAGATACAAGGTGTTGCTGTAATTCCCATACACAGGCATTATGCAGCACATACAGATACAAGGTGTTGCTGTAATTGCCATACACAGGCATTATGCAGCACATACAGATACAAGGTGTTGCTCTAATTGCTATACACAGGCATTATGCGGCACATACAGATACAAGGTGTTGCTGTAATTGCCATACACAGGCATTATGCGGCACTTACAGATACAAGGTGTTGCTGTAATTGCCATACACAGGCATTATGCGGCACTTACAGATACAAGGTGTTGCTGTAATTGCCATACACAGGCATTATGCGGCACATACAGATACAAGGTGTTGCTGTAATTGCCATACACAGGCATTATGCAGTAGACATGTGCATTCGTTTTAGTACTAAAGCGATTTAGTCCGAATTTTGGGATAATTTAGTTTTAGTATGACTCAAGAGAAACGAAACTGCTCAGTACAAAAAACGAAAGAAACTAAAATAAAATGCACTACATTTTAGTTTCAGTCCTCTTTGTGATATTATATTGATGAGTGAAGGAGACCAGCAATGAAGAGCGCAACATCGCAACATCCGAAGTTCTGCACCCTCCACATGCCAATGCAGGAAGATGTTCTATACAGAGAGGGACATTAATTCAGGAGGATGTTCTATATATTATACAGAGAGGGGTATTAATTAATGCAGGTGGATGTTGTATACATTATACAGAGAGGGGTATTAATTAATGCAGGAGGATGTTCTAAACATTATACAGAGAGGAGCCTTTTTTTTTTTAGCCCTTTAAATCCAGTGGCTGTGAGCGCGGAGATCGGCTGCTTGTTACATTATCTCTCAGTACAATGTATCAGGCTCAGCTGTTACAGTAACTGACTGCTGCTCATCACAGCGCTCAGAGTTTCAGTAAAACAAGAAAATAATATTGTTCTAACGTCTTATATATAAAAATATTATTTACTAGTTTTACTGAAACTCTGAGCGCTGTGATGAGCAGCAGTCAGTTACTGTAACAGCTTTGCCTGACACGGGGCAGTATTGCAATGTTGGTGCTAACTTAACCAGAGCTGTTGTAACTGAAAACCTCCATAGGCTATAATAGCTCTGGGAAGTTTTCAACAGCTCTGGTTAAGTTAGCACCAACTATGCAATATGGCCCACATTGTGCTGAGAGTGAGAGATACTGTAACTAGCAGCGATCTCAGCCCTCTGAGGAGCCACTATAATAGTAATTGTATCCACTGGTTTTCGGATGAATGAAATTAGTTTTCATACTAAAGAACTGAAAACGAATTTCTTTAGCAACTAAATAAATTGCATTTTAGTACTAATGCATTAGTTCAAAACGAAATTTTGTGCTGTGCACATGTCTATTATGCAGCACATACAGATACAAGGTGTTGCTGTAATTGCCATACACAGGCATTATGCAGCACATACAGATACAAGGTGTTGCTGTAATTGCCATACACAGGCATTATGCGGCACATACAGATACAAGGTGTTGCTGTAATTGCCATACACAGGCATTATGCGGCACATACAGATACAAGGTGTTGCTGTAATTGCCATACATAGGCATTATGCAGCACATACAGATATTGCATTGCTAATAATCTCATTATGATCCTTTCGGCGACGTTCAGCGGTCAGTTCGGCAGATTGTCGCTGTCACCATTCGGCGGGCTGATCGGCAGTGTTAAGCGGATGCCATTCAGTGCACTTCGGGTACCCTAAGGTGAATGCTGAATTCAACGCATGTCAGCGAACTAAAATCTCCGAAGCGCACCATATGAAAGAGCACAGAAATTTCAGTGCTCTCTCAATAACCCCTATTGTGTTGGCGGAGTATGTGCATGCAAAGGGCTCTGTATAAGCAGATACTTTGCCTGTGCAGCACTGAACATACTGGTGGTTGTTCAGAGAGCACCAAAATGTGGCCCACATTTTGGTGTTCTCTCGTTCCCCGCGCTTCCCTGCATATCAGGGAATCAAAGCATTCACCACAGGGTCCCAGGAGTGCAGGGAAAATCCACTGCAAACCCGCCACAAGCTCGCCAAAAACCTGCGAGAACCGCCGCAAAAAAACACCGAACACATCGGAAAAAGCCACCAGCCGCCGGAATAAGCAGAGAAGCTGACGAACGGGGTAATAAAAAAAAAATATGCTTGAAAGTTTTAAAATTGAAACACTGTTTGCAAGAAAAACTCCTGAATGAAAATGTCTGGAGTTTACATGTAAGATCCTATGAATGATAATAAAAAGGTCTGTTACAGAAAAAAGAAAAAACACTTAAAAAATAAAGAAAAAAAATTTTGCTGAGAGAATCCTGAAAAATGGCTAAAAGATCCTAAAAAAAAAATAAAGAGACTTTTTGCTGCAGATTAAAATAATAAACGGTTTATTAGATATTGAATTAAAACGGGAATATTTTTAACATTGAAGCCTATGGGATTCTCCTGAATAAACCTGCCGAATGAAAACACTGAACAGCAGGACACTTCGTCAACTTTTCTCTGCTGTTCGGTGTCTCTGAATAGATTAAGCATCGCTTCTCTATTGGGGATTTCACTGCTGCCGAACAGGCACCGTACTTGCTGCCAGTTCTCCAAAATTTGCCGAACTGCCTGCTCTCTGAATAGCCGAATGTCCACGAAATGTCACCGTACGGGGGAAATACCCTGTTCGGTGATATTTCGGGGCCAGATCAGCTCTCTCTCTGAATAACCCCTACTATTAAACTATTGAACTGAAATCTATGTACAAGTATTTATTGATAAACAATGTTAAATATGTTTTTTGAAGTTCTGGGTAAAAGGTTTAAAACGCGTCGGAGCGGCAGAGCTGCTGCACAGAGACTCTTGGGAACGGTTAGTAATTTACGCCTGAGGAATTCTTCTCGCTTACACATTTGCATTAATGCTACAAGTTTAAAGTGTGACTTCTTTCCCATAATGTATCAGAAAGTTGGGCAACCGGCAGCTCAAGCAGGTGTGTGCGTTCTATAGAGCGCAGCAATAAAACACCCTGGGAAAAGCTGATATTCTACAATCTCAATAGAAATGCATTCCTGAAGGTATTAATCATCATCGCGTTTCACGTGATCACAACCAAGACACTGATATTAATATTATTATTCAGCGAGCCGCCGCGCACAAACAGCAACGCGGATACGACTGGGATTCCACGCGGAGAGTGCAAAACATTTCCAGAATCTGATACACTTGCATTTGGGTTACGGCGAGTATTCTGGTGTCAGAGACGTTGGGTATTATTTCTACTTTTTGCCAAGAACGGGGAAACTCAGCACGCTTAGGAGGTGACACGTGAATGTTTACCACAGCTGTGATTAAAGGACACTGGTGCACGGTGCTCGAGTTGGCTTGAAGGTGCGCAGGGGGGGTCCTCGGAGATGTTTAATGGAAGGGATATTAATTCGATGGGGAGGGAGTCTATCCTTCTTATATTATATGTTTTATCTTGCAAGATACAAAAAATACATGTGTATAATCAGAAAAATGGTCAAAAAGGTTAAAGGGACATCTATAGTTTTAAAGTGGTAAGGACGTGAGGAGTGCCCCCCCAAAATCTGGAGATAATGCTGGGTGAAGCAGAGGAGTTTCCACCACCCCGCCCAGCGTCACCAGCAGCCAGGAATTTGATTCTCCAACGTGCGAGGAACGAAAAAGCACCGAAATGTCACTCTGAATAACCTCTATATAGTAATATGTGTCCTGGAAAACATGGCCGATATGGCAACCCTAAGCGGAGGAGTTTCCTCCGCCCTAATCAGTGTCACCTCACCAGCAGCCAGGATCTTTTTATTTCCCGGCTGCCGGTCAACAGATCGGTCACTAGTGATGTCACACACAGAGAGTGTTTGTCATCACTCTCTGAGACCAATAGCTGCAGCGAGCGTTCTCAGAGAGGCAGCCGATGGATCGGATCTGTGCATACGCGTGCAGCTCCGACCCATCGCTCTGCGCAGGTGCCGCTTTGTGATGTCTGCAAGTCCATAGCGGTGCACAATCTACAGATCCTACGTTAGGCAGGTTGAGAAGGAGCAGTGGCGTAGAGTGGGTTGTCAGCGCCCGGGGCCAGCCAAGAATTGTGCGCCCCCCCCCAACCTGTGGACACGTTATCGATATTGCCCCAGCTCACACATGGATATGCCCCAGCACACGGTTTTGCCCCAGCACCTCATGGATTTGCCCCAGCACATGGATATGCCCCAGCTCATGGATTTGCCCCAGCTCATGGATATGCCCCAGCTCATGGATTTGCCCCAGCACATGGATTTGCCCCAGCTCATGGATTTGCCCCAGCACAGGGATATGCCCCAGCTCATGGATTTGCCCCAGCTCATGGATTTGCCCCAGCTCATGGATTTGCCCCAGCTCATGGATTTGCCCCTGCTCATGGATTTGCCCCAGCACATGGATATGCCCCAGCTCATGGATTTGCCCCAGCACATGGATTTGCCCCAGCTCATGGATTTGCCCCAGCACATGGATTTGCCCCAGCTCATGGATTTGCCCCAGCACATGGATTTGCCCCAGCTCATGGATTTGCCCCCCATCACATGGATTTGCCCCAGCACATGGATTTGCCCCAGCACATGGATATGCCCCAGCACATGGATATGCCCCAGCTCATGGATTTGCCCCAGCACATGGATATGCCCCAGCTCTCACCTGGATTTTGCCCCAGCTCCCGGGCAGCGGGAGTGCCTGGGGGCTGCCCGGTCCTGAACAGCGTGCGAGTCCGTCCTGTTGAAGGGGAGGCGGCTGCGTGCGTGCGCAGGTCACGCGGTCCGGCCAGTCAGGTGGTACAGAGACTCAGTACCACCTGATTAGCCGGACCACGTGACCTGCGCCTGCACGCAGCCGCCTCCCCTTCAACAGGACGGACTCACTGTTTAGGACCGGGCAGTCGGCAGGCACTCCCGCTGCCCGGCATCTGGGTCCCCTCAACCCGCGGGCCCTTGGGCGGCGCCCGAGGGCCCGGCGGGTCAGTCGGGCCACAAGTTTTAGGGGCGCATAATTTCAAAAGAAATTATGCGACCTAACAAAACTGCGCCCGGGGCCACGGCCCCCCTGCCCCCCCCCACGCTACGCCACTGAGAAGGAGCACAAATTGCGCTAGAAACGTCAGGGACCTCCGGGTTCTCCACTTCGGCTCAGGGACTCCTGAACTTGTTAGTCTCAGAAGCTTTTCTGTGCAGTTTGCGCAGACTAGGAACCACAAATTGCGCCGCACCACTACCTACGTATGTTCCGTAGCGCCTGCACAGAGCGATTGATCGGAGCTGCACGGGCATGGACAGATCTGATCCATCGCTGTCTCTATGAGAACACTCGCTACAGTGATTGGTCTCAGAGGGTGACGCCAGTCGCTCTCTGTGTGTGACATCACTAGTGGCCGATCTGATGACCAGCAACCAGGAAATTCAAAATCCCGGCTACTGGTGACGCTGGGTGGGCTGGAGGAAACTCCTCCGCTTAGGGTTGCCACATCAGCCTTGTTTTCCAGGACACATATTACTATACGATGTACAGGGGATTACAGGGAAAAGTGCTGCCCTGCAAAATGTATAATCCATATTCTTCAGGAAGGAAGTTAAGGCAGGTCACCTGGGATTCCTTACCTGCAGTGTATAGATTACACAGGTTGTCATTTTTCATGCACTGCCCATCAGCATGAATACATTATATGTGTCCAGGAAAACATGGCCGACGAGGCAACCCTACTACGCTTCATCCAACGATTTGTCCAGATCGGGGGAGCTGGGTGGGTGAACCCCTCCCATCCTGACCACTTTAAAACTAGAAACTGGTCCGGATGCGCAGAGGATCCGTTCTTCCGCTGCACCACATATCTGCGCAGCGTATCGTTTGCTCGATTGTTTTGTTTCGTTCCCGTGATCTGATAATCGCCCTCGCGTTTAAATGTAACCGTTCTTGTCGTTCCATAAAAGAACGCGTGAAGAACTGTTCCTGCAGGCCGTGACCCGCGTGTGAACCACTTGCTCGTTCATGCAATTTGAAAAGAAAAAAAAAAAAAAGTCTTGTTGAGCATTTATCAAAATCTTGCCAAATCAGCTTTCCTCCCCGCGAGCAGATACACCACTTCTGGAATTCCGAGCACATTTACTGGCAGCCAGTTGTGAAACTATTTTTCTCCTGTAACGTTACATAATATTTTTCTCAGGAAGCGGTTATGGCTTCTAATGGGAAATGTTTTCGCTAACATACAAGAAAAAAAAGCAACACGATATACCCAGGACATACTTGAAAACGAGAGAAATCTCAATGTATCCTTCCTGGTAAAATACTTTATAAATAAATAAATAAATAAATAATATCTGTTTGGGATTTTTTTTAGGGTTTTTTTAACTTGTAAGAAAGTCCTGAGTCATTCTAAAAAAATGTGTTTATCGTTTTGATTCGATTTTTGTCATGTTTAACCCCTTCACTACCAATCAATTTTTGTTGATGATATCTGATCACTGATTTTTTTTATCATATCATTTATTTGAAACACGGGATGCGAAGTAAACAGCTAAATATTGGGTAAAATAGAAATTTTGCACAGAAATTGTTAAAAAATTTAAATAATGTGAATTTGCTAATTTTTAGCTTTTCATGTATTCATTTATCCTTTACAGAGATATCATTGGGATGAAAGGTTCTACACTCTAGATGGCATCCTTTTTCTTGAACAATGTTACACATGGGGTCTGCATTATCAGCATAGAGGCAGAAATGGCCTGTGTGTCAGTAAATGTGCTGCAGACAGATAATAAAATGGTGAGATCTCCTGCTTATGGGGGTTTGTAATGATCAGAATGAGATTATTAGCAATGCAATATCTGTATGTGCTGCATAATGCCTGTGTATGGCAATTACAGTAACACCTTGTATCTGTATGTGCTGCATAATGCCTGTGTATGGAATTACAGCAACACCTTGTATCTGTATGTGCTGCATAATGCCTGTGTATGGCAATCACAGCAACACCTTGTATCTGTATGTGCTACATAATGCCTGTGTATGGCAATCACAGCAACACCTTGTATCTGTATGTGCTGCATAATGCCTGTGTATGGCAATTACAGCAACACCTTGTATCTGTATGTGCTGCATAATGCCTGTGTATGGCAATCACAGCAACACCTTGTATCTGTATGTGCTGCATAATGCCTGTGTATGGCAATTACAGCAACACCTTGTATCTGTATGTGCTGCATAATGCCTGTGTATGGCAATTACAGCAACACCTTGTATCTGTATGTGCTGCATAATGCCTGTGTATGGCAATTACAGCAACACATTGTAACTGTATGTGCTGCATAATGCCTGTGTATGGCAACCACAGCAACACCTTGTATCTGTATGTGCTGCATAATGCCTGTGTATGGCAATTACAGCAACACCTTGTATCTGTAATGTGCTGCATAATGCCTGTGTATGGCAATTACAGCAACACCTTGTATCTGTATGTGCTGCATAATGCCTGTGTATGGCAATCACAGAAACACCTTGTATCTGTAATGTGCTGCATAATGCCTGTGTATGGCAATTACAGCAACACCTTGTATGTGCTGCATAATGCCTGTGTATGGCAATTACAGCAACACCTTGTATCTGTATGTGCTGCATAATGCCTGTGAATGGCAATTACAGCAACACCTTGTATCTGTATGTGCTGCATAATGCCTGTGTATGGCATTTACAGCAACACCTTGTATCTGTATGTGCCGCATAATGCCTGTATATGGCAATTACAGCAACACCTTGTATCTGTATGTGCTGCATAATGCCTGTGTATGGCAATTACAGCAACACCTTGTATCTGTATGTGCTGCATAATGCCTGTGTATGGCAATTACAGCAACACCTTGTATCTGTATGTGCCGCATAATGCCTGTGTATGGCAACTACAGCAACACCTTGCATCTGTACTGTACAGGGATTTTCGCTCATTATAGCACCCTCAATCTATCCTTGTGCAGCAGCGACTGACCCCACAGCTCTCCCTGTATTCTGACAAATCCCTGGCTGCTGGAATGCAAAGTGTTTGAACCTTTTGTTACAGTGAGGTTTGGAGCTGCTATTTGCAGTTTGTTTTATCTCTCTCCTGGGCGATTGGAGAGAGATAAAACAAAGGATTTCATTTCTCCACAGGGGGCAAAGTAATCTGGCTTTGAAAAGATATGCAAATTGTGTTTGATGTGATAAGAATTGCTTTTCAATGTTTTACAATGCAAGATTGAGAACTCGGTTTTAGGAGTGACGGGGTTAATACAAGCAGCAAACATTAGTATTTTGAACATTTTTGTCCCTTTCTGTAAAAAAAAAGCCTCATCATTGGAACATAAGTAAATAACAATGCCAAGGAGTAAGGAAAGCCAAAAACAGGGAAAGATACGAGGGTTTTAAAAAAATGTACCATAATATAAAATCATTGAAAGAAAAAAAATCAGTCTTGACTTACATTTTTTGAAACACTTTTTTTTTTTAATGGCATTTTATGGGGACATATAAAGTAAATAATAACAAAAAAAGACCAAAATCGATGCACAACCATCTCCTTAAAAAAAAATTAAAAAAAAATATCCGTAATTACACAGTGGCTGCTCACAGAACCCAAAGGTCAAACCTCTGACACATCACAAGAAGAAAAGGACTCCAGGCACTGCAGATTCCTAAGAAAGGGTATATTTAACCCCTTAACTACCAAGCGAGTTTAAAAAGAAAACTCTTGGGAGCCAGTTTTTTTTTTTGGAAAATCATTTTTAACCCCTTAAGGAGCAATGACGGAACTGTTCCTTCATGCATTGACTTTTAAAGACACTTGGTCCTTAAGAGGTTAATTAATTATACAGTACAGATACAGATATATTTTGGAATATTCCCAGATATTCCTTACTGTAATAACCTATATGGAAGGGAGATGTCACCATCTACTGGCCAAAAGGAGTTACTGCAGTTCAGGTCTCCGTGCAGGATCAGCTGGGGAGATGTAAGTGAGGCACATTCCCAGCTTGTATTAAAAAGTGATAGCGCCTCGAGCATCATGCCCAGGGTGCTAAAACTTTAGGGGAATGTTCCAGAGCCCAAATGCAAATGAGATTTGTATTCACACAAGCAAATTTCACTTTGCAGTGATACATCATGGCTCCTTTCTGCTGCTGGTGCTGATCGTGTATGCACGAACATGGTAGCGAAGGGGTTAATGCAGCACAGGCTCTAACAGCCTGTTTTGTAGATAGAATAACAACACAGCGCTTAAAGAGACCGAAGTCCAAAAAAGACAGTGGGGTAGATACTCAATATGTCCATAAACTGAAGTCGTTATCTTTTAGGGGAAGATCTTCTCAAAGCAGCATCGATGAAATACGTACTGTGCGGAGAAAACACAAAAACAGAGGACCAAAATTGCGCAGTAGGACAGTACCCACAGTGAGAGTATTGTACATCGATTATCAACTCACATTCTGTGGAGCCCACAACCGGCTCCCAGGAATAAGGCGAGCAGGGACTTTATACAGGTTGCCCATAAAACCTTCCAGCGATTTCTTCAGGGTTCACCAGAGTAAGGACACTGTGAGATATTTGATAAAAACCAAAAGGCACCTCCTAGTGCGGTAAATCACACACAATTTTATGTTTTAAGGAGATAGCCAAATTAGAACTCACACACTGTTGAGCCTCTATTGGCTCCGTCACAATACGCTCAGGGAATCGTAAGGTGTTCCCCAGACCTTCTTTGCAGGAGTTATGGAGGCAGACAGCAATAAATTTAAAACATTAAAACATTTATTTGCTTTAAAAATAGATAGACCATATCTACCAAACTTAAGACCAGGACGCGTTTCGCCGACAAAGGCTTCCTCAGCTGGTTAACCAGCTGAGGAAGCCTTTGTCGGCGAAACGCGTCCTGGTCTTAAGTTTGGTAGATATGGTCTATCTATTTTTAAAGCAAATAAATGTTTTAATGTTTTAAATTTATTGCTGTCTGCCTCCATAACTCCTGCAAAGAAGGTCTGGGGAACACCTTACGATTCCCTGAGCGTATTGTGACGGAGCCAATAGAGGCTCAACAGTGTGTGAGTTCTAATTTGGCTATCTCCTTAAAACATAAAATTGTGTGTGATTTACCGCACTAGGAGGTGCCTTTTGGTTTTTATCAAATATCTCACAGTGTCCTTACTCTGGTGAACCCTGAAGAAATCGCTGGAAGGTTTTATGGGCAACCTGTATAAAGTCCCTGCTCGCCTTATTCCTGGGAGCCGGTTGTGGGCTCCACAGAATGTGAGTTGATAATCGATGTACAATACTCTCACTGTGGGTACTGTCCTACTGCGCAATTTTGGTCCTCTGTTTTTGTGTTTTCTCCGCACAGTACGTATTTCATCGATGCTGCTTTGAGAAGATCTTCCCCTAAAAGATAACGACTTCAGTTTATGGACATATTGAGTATCTACCCCACTGTCTTTTTTGGACTTCGGTCTCTTTAAGCGCTGTGTTGTTATTCTATCTACAAAATTGTCACTCGGGTATTTAGAGAAACCCCCTATACAGCATTCAGCGAGTGGGATAGGTACCATTCCGGTGGGCGCTTCACCCCCTCTCCTTTTATTCTAACAGCCTGTTGCATGCTTGTACAAGGTTGTGTTTCAGCCAAAACTCTGTATATGCAGCTTTCCTGGGAAACCGGAGTGCCTGTTGTCCTTTTCTTCGTATTATTATAAAAAGTCTGGACTCCGCTCGATCGAGAAACATGACATCTGATTGTAAATCATGAATCCTGATTGCAGAATGTCCCGGACTCGCATCCCACCGAGATGTAAGGGCTTTCCTGGAATAGTAACAGTAATGTAACCAGTCGCGGAATGTTTTTTCCTGGACAGAAGTAAAAAGATTAAAGGCTCTCATCTGCCGGACATAACGGACGCGCATTAAGGGCCCGGGCAGTGACCGGAGGAAATAAAAACACAGCGTTCTTTAACAATACTCAGGATTTTAGGGCATTTCAAGGAAAAAAACGTACAGAATGTGTCGGCCGGTTATCTGAACTCTTTAAAATCGGATTAATAGTTACTACAGAAAGATTTCTATCAGGGATATTCAGAGAGCGACAGTTTGGCCCCAAAATTGCACCGAACTGTGGATTTACCTGTACGGTGACATTTCGGGGTCATTTGACTATGCAGAGAGCAAGCAGTTTGCCAAATATTGGCGAATTGCCAGCAAATACGATGCCTGTTCGACGGCAGTGAAATCCCCCATAGAGAAGCAATGGTTAATCTATTCACAGACACCGAACAGCAGAGAAATGTAAGTGAAATGCCCTGATGTTTGGTGGTTTCATCGGACAGGTTTATTCAGGCCAATCCCATAGGTTTCAATGTTAAAAATATTCCAGTTTTTATTCAATATCTAATAAAACGTTTAATTATTTTTTCTTTTTTCTGTAACAGACCTTTTTTATTTTCATTCATTGGATCTTACAGTCAGGTCCAGAAATATTGGGACATCGACACAATTCTAATATCTTTGGCTCTATACACCACCACAATGGAGTTGGAATGAAACAAACACAATGTGCTTTAACTGCAGACTGTCAGCTTTAATTTGAGGGTATGTTACATCCAACTCAGGTGAACGGTGTAGGACTTACAGCAGTTTGCAGATGTGCCTCCCACTTGTTAAGGGACCAAAGGTAATGGGACAGAATAATAATCATATATCAAACTTTCCCTTCTTAATACTTGGTTGCAAATCCTTTGCAGTCAATCACAGCCTGAAGTCTGGAACGCATAGACATCACCAGACGCTGGGTTTCATCCCTGGTGATGCTCTGCCAGGCCTCTACTGCAACGGTCTTCAGTTCCTGCTTGTTCTTGGGGCATTTTCCCTTCAGTTTTGTCTTCAGCAAGTGAAATGCATGCTCAATGGGATTCAGGTCAGGTGATTGACTTGGCCATTGCATAACATTCCACTTCTGTCCCTTCAAAAACTCTTTGGTTGCTTTTGCAGTATGCTTTGGGTCATTGTCCATCTGCACTGTGAAGCGCCGTCCAATGAGTTCTGCAGCATTTGGCTGAATGTGAGCAGATAATATTGCCCGAAACACTTCAGAATTCATCCTGCTGCTTTTGTCAGCGTCACATCATCAATAAATACAAGAGAACCAGTTCCATTGGCAGCCATACATGCCCACGCCATGACACTACCACCACCATGCTTCACTGATGAGGTGGTGTGCTTAGGATCATGAGCAGTTCCTTTCCTTCTCCATACTCTTCTCTTCCCATCACTCTGGTACAAGTTGATCTTGGTCTCATCTGTCCATAGGATCTTGTTCCAGAACTGTGAAGGCTTTGTTAGGTGTTGTTTGGCAAACTCTAATCTGGTGAAGTCTTCTCTTGATTGTTGACTTTGACACACATACACCTACCTCCTGGAGAGTGTTCTTGATCTGGCCAACTGTTATGAAGGGTGTTTTCTTCACCAGGGAAAGACTTCTTCGGTCATCCACCACAGTTGTTTTCCGTGGTCTCCCGGGTCTTTTGATGTTGCTGAGCTCACCGGTGCGTTCCTTCTTCTTGAGAATGTTCCAAACAGTTGTTTTGGCCACGCCTAATGTTCTTGCTATCTCTCTGATGGGTTTGTTTTGTTTCTTCAGCCTAATGATGGCTTGCTTCACTGATAGTGACAGCTCTTTGGATCTCATCTTGAGAGTGAGACAGCAACAGATTCCAAATGCAGACACACGTGGAAATCCTACTACCGGATCAAATTCTCCCTGTCCTTCTATTCCACCCTCTTCTCGGCCACCTGGAGGATCACAGCCCAGACGCAAAGGAAGCAGCCAAAGAGGTCCAGGGGCTCACCGCTTAGGAGCACCGCATGCCTGACAGTTGAGCCTGGATCGTTAAGGCTCCTGAATCAGTGAGTGTGACAAAAACCTTTTACCTCCAACACACGTTTACTAGCTGATATTGTGCTATTAGAACACTGTGTCTCTATTTCTTTTGTTCCCCCGTATGAGGTAAAGAGGATGCTGTAAAGAAGGGCAGTGACCACTCTATATTTGGCACGAGGCGCTCCACTCCAGAGCCTGGATTTATAAGGGTCTGGAATTTGTAAATGTGCAATTTTTTAATCATCTTGTTTCACATGCACAGACGTTATCGCACCATCACCTCTCCTCTTTTTTATCTCCTGTTTATATCTCCTGTTGTGGAGGCCATAGGAGGAACGTCCGACTTTACGTGCGAATAAATCTGTGGAAAAGGGTAATATCGACAGCACTCTGAGCACTTTTGTTGCACAACCCACCCACTTTGGAACCGTAGTGACACCGGATCCCTAATACGCACCGAACTTTGGCGTACAGCCCCCATACGGACTCCACTGGACGCAGGTCACCTGAACTTTACTTTTGACTATATTATCGATCTGTTCTGCATTGACTTGCACCTTGTCGTCGCATTTGCACTTTGTGCTGTTGCATATCTTAAACCGCTGCACTAGTACTTTATACATTTTGGAATCTGCATTTGCACTTTGTAACAAACTCGTAATATGTATGATATATACAACTGATCATTGATACGGAATTGTGTCACATTAAGAGTATATCTGTAATATCCATTGCGCCGCTAGGACCTCCCCATTCTTTTTTGACATTATTTGCACATCCCCGCGAGAGTCTGTGCTACCTCCTATTCGGCAGCACCCACTTGAATTAATTCATCTAGATAGGAGCGCCTCTACCGAACCTTCCCCCCTTTCTTCCGCAAATAGCACACTTGAAATGCACTCTGGGCCTTTTATCTGCACATTGTAATTGGGGTAATGAGGGAATATCACACACCTGGCCATGGAACAGCTGAGAAGCCAATTGTCCCATTACCTTTGGTCCCTTAACAAGTGGGAGGCACATCTGTAAACTGCTGTAACTCCTACACCGTTCACCTGAGTTGGATGTACATACCCTCAAATTAAAGCTGACAGTCTGCAGTTAAAGCACATTGTGTTTGTTTCATTCCAACTCCATTGTGGTGGGGTATAGAGTCAGAGATGCTAGAATTGTGTCCATGTCCCAATATTTCTGGACCTGACTGTATCTGTAAATTCCAGACATTTTAACTCAGTAGTTTTTTAGCAAACAATGTTTCAAATATTAAGGCTGGGGTCAGACGAACGCAGTGCAAACGTGCGTTGAGCCGCACTTTATTACGGCTGTGATAGCAGCAAATGACGTCCAATGACGGCCAACATACAAAGTACGGCCGCATGAAAGTTCGGCCGCGCAACGCAAGCGGCAAACTAATGCATTTTTTCTATAACGTCGAACCGCTAGTACTGATGCACAGAGTGCGCTGCGTTGGCATAGCGGTGTGTGTGCGTGGTAAGGAGACGTCAGACGCTGCACATGTCCGGCCAACATCACGTCCATTTGTTTTTTATAGCTCCATCAAAATCACAGCTGTAATTGCGCACCGTATGAACGCTATTGCGTCCTCCGTGAAAACGTGCGTCCATGCGTTCGGACGCACTTTTTGACGGTAGACGTGAAAAATGCGTTAGTCTGACCCTAGCCTAAAAGTTCAAATCTTTTAGGTTTTTTTACTATTTTACTCCGTTCGTCGGCTCATCTGCTTTTTCTGGCGGCCAGTCGGCGCTGGGTTCGGAGGATCGTCGGCTTTTTTTGGACGTGTTCAGCATATTTGATCGTCGGGTACGTTTGGTGGGTTTCCTGCAGCGTGTCAATCTGATTTTTTCAGATCATATCGGCGGGTTATCGGAGGATTCTCGATGATTTTCGCATCCGTTCAGCGGCTTTTCCCTGCACTTCGGGGAATTTGATCCCCCGAAGTGCGAGGAACGAAGAGCACCCAAATGTCGGTGACTTGAATCTTATGGTATTCGCTTGTTTAAAGCTGTCGAATTGAAATAACTGAAAAATCAGGGCATTTCGGCGGAATGTCGGTGCAATTCGGCATTCTGTGAATAGAGGACACGATAGTCTAAGAAACATAGAAACATAGAAACATAGAAAAATGTCGGCAGATAAGAACCTTTCGGCCCATCTAGTCTGCCCAATTACATGGATACTTTACCTGGATTTATCTTTTGTTTAGGATAACCTTATGCCTATCCCATGCCTGCTTAAATTCAATTACTGTTTTGGCCTCTACCACTTCTACTGGAAGACTGTTCCATGTATCCACCACCCGCTCAGTAAAATAATGCTTCCTGATGTTACTTTTAAACCTTTGCCCCTCTAATCTAAGACTATGTCCTCTTGTTTTGCTATTTTGTTTCCTTTTAAATATACTCCCTTCCTCTACCTTGTGGATTCCCTTTACGTATTTAAATGTTTCTATCATATCTCCTCTGTCTCGTCTTTTTTCCAAGCTGTACATGTTAAGATTATTAAGCCTTTCCTGGTAACTTTTCTCCTTCAAGCCGTACACCATTTTAGTAGCCCTTCTCTGAACTCTCTCTAAGATGTCTATATCCTTCTGGAGATACGGTCTCCAGTACTGCACACAGTACTCCAAGTGAGGTCTCACCAGTGCTCTGTACAGTGGCATGAGCACTTCCCTTTTCCTACTGCTAATACCTCTCCCTACACAACCAAGCATTCTGCCAGCATTTCCAAGCATTCTGCCAGCATTTCCTGCTGCTCTATTACATTGGCTACTTACCCTTAGATCCTCTGAAATAATAACCCCTAAATCCCTTTCCTCAGATGTTGAGGTTAGGACTGTATCAAATATTCTATATTCAGCCCTTGGGTTTTTACCCTATGGGGCAATCTCGGTGGTGTCGAATTGCACCGTATTTTGCTGTCAGTTCCCTGTATTTGGTGAATTGACAGCTTTGTGAATAGACAAATTGACCTGAATTTGCACCGAACTGGGAAATTCACCATCAGGTAGAAGTCGGGGCCAATTCGGAGGTTAGTAAATAACCTCTTATATGTTCTGGCTCGGCCTTTCTGGTCTAGCCCGTGCGCACGTGACGTTGGGAACAATCCGCTGTAGAATGCAGGATGGTTTCGGAATGCAGTAAACAATACACAGTCAGTGCTTCCCTTTGTAGGGAACGTTGTGCTTTGAGTGGCTTCATTAGGCAGTTGTTTTTGTTGTGTAATTATTGTGTAATGTTTCCCACGCTTCAATTAAAAAAACACACACGGATGTTGCTCATTGGACGAGCATTGGATCGCAACATTCTAATGGAACGCTGCAGTAAAAATGCAAAACGTTTAGCTGTTGCGCGGTGACGTCGGTTGAAACGAGCCTATGCCATGCTGGCTACTGTCCAACAGGATCGTAATGCCTTATTTTATAAGTCGGGCTTTATTGAGAGCAAAAACAAGGTTGTGAGGGTCCTGAGAACAGGCAACAGTCCAGGTGTCCTGCCCTACAGTGGGTCCTCCTCAGGTCTCATAAGGTTTGAGCTTGATGGTGCCATTACGTAGAAGACATTACCTTATGCAGATCAGATAACATCACCCAGAAAGAGCGTACCTGTACGCCTCGCCAGCATTTAGCCACCCCCGACGAGCGACGCACAACCGCCGTTAAGGGCAGGGCCGGATTAAGCTCCCTATGGGACTTGAGCAGAATATTTTGGTGGCTTTTTTTGGAATTTAGTGAAATGAAAGCAAATTTTTGGTTATTTATTAGAGTATATTTTATTTATTTATTTATTTTGTTTATAAAGTGTTTTACCAGGAAGGATACATTGAGATTTCTCTCGTTTTCAAGTACGTCTTGGGATCAAGAACATTGAGTGGTTACAGAAATACAAAATAGTAAAATGCAAGATGTTAACACAAAAACAAATATGCAGATACTGTGTGAGGAAATTTCAATCATTTACAGCATTTTATCCTTCAATCCCTTGTGGTTATATACTCTATAGGGATTTCCTGTTGATAAAAAGTGAAATGGGAACCTGTTACTGCATTTTTCTGAGATAATATCCAATTTTAAACAAAAAAATAAAATATTTCACTTGTGTTTTGGAGGATGATGTTTTATGTATAATATGACTATCAGGGTTATCCAAAGAGATTCGAAAAGTCACCGCACGTTCGGTGACTTTTCGTTCTCTTCAATTCGGTTCCTTTTGCCGATTGCATTTCGGTGACCCTGCGGTGTATTCAGCAAACAGCACAGGGTCCCCGAATTGCAGGGAAAAGCTGCCGTAAACCCACCGAAAACTAACCGAATGCACGCTGAAAACAAGCAAAAACATCTGGATTAACCTTCGAAAAACCCGAACAGGAGCCGAATCACACAGAGCCGAAGCAGCTGTGACGTAGAGGAGGCAGTGAATAAATTAGCAAAACCGTTTGTATGAATCTGGGAAAATGAAACGCTGTTTGCAAAGAAACTACTGAGCGAAAATGTCTGAAATTTTCACAGGAGGTCCAGGGAATGATAATAAAGAGGGCTGTTACAAAAAAAATAAGCAAACTGAAAAAAATCAATAAAAAAAAATCGGACTTTTAAAAAAAAAAAAAAAAAATCTGAAAAATGCTTAAAGTATCCTAAAAAATCTATAAATAAAGAGACTCTTTGCTGCAGAATTTTATAATGAATGGTTTATTAGATATTGAATTAAAACGGGAATATTTTTAACATTGAAGCCTATGGGATTCTCCTGAATAAATTTGCCGAATTAAACCACCAAATGACAGGGCATTAGGGGAACCTTTCACTGCTGGTTTGTGTTCTCTGAATAGCCGAAGCAGTGCTTCTCTATGGGGATTTCACTGCCCTCGAACAGGCACCGAACAGGCACCGTATGTGCAGGAAATTCGCTAGGATTTGGCGAATTGCCTGCTCTCTGGATAGCCGAATGGCCAGGAAAGGTAACCGAACGCTGCTTTTCAGCGTTCGGTTACCTTTCTCAAGCAATTCGGATCTCTTTGGATAACCCTGTATGTATAAAACACTGACCTGGCTCCCACCGTGGGAAATGAGAAGAGGAATGATGGCAGTGGTATTGTTCATTTTATACATGACAAATGGACAATGCCATCGCTTTGGAACTAAAAATAAATTTTAAAAAAGTGTTTTTTTTTATGCTTTTCCTTTAGATTTTACATGGTCATGATTGGTATCAATGCAAAGGCCAGACTCTGACGCCTCACTTGACCATGTGAGGTGTAATGATTAGTGACACAGGGGTCCAAAGTCCCCCACTCCCCCCCCCGTGTTCTTTGCTACAATGCGACGGTTTAGGTTTTGATGGCACGATCTGTTATTATGAATTGTTACATCACCTCCAAACTTGTTGGTGACATGAGAAATAAGAGGGTGAGTTAGTGCTGCATTGTTGTTCACTTTATAATTGAAAAGTGAAAAATATTGCTGTGTTAGAAAGAAAAAATAAAGAAATACTTATTCTTTTATATTTAGTGTTACCTAAAACCTGGTCATGTTTGGTATCATTGGAAAGGGCATGCTCTGTCATATCCAATCATACCTCAAATGACCCTGTAGCTGCTTCGGAGTTGAAGATACAGGGTCCAAATGCCCATCAATGCACACATACAGGGTTATTCAAAGAGAATCGAAAAGTCACCGCACGTTCGGTGACTTTTCGTTCTCTTCAATTCGGCTTGATTTGGCGATCCCATTTCGGCGATGCTGCGGTGTATTCAGCAAGCATCACAGGGCCGTCGTAGTGCATGGAAAGGCCGCCGAAAACCTGCCGAAGACTCACCCAGGTGAATGCACACCGAAACCCGCAAAACAATCTGGATTAACCCCGCCGAAGACGCCGGAGAAACCCGAGCAGGAGCCGATAACAGCGCGGAGCAGCCGCTGGAAAAACCCAAAACCGCAGACGAATGGAGTGAAAAAAAAACAGTACGCTTGAATGTTTGAAAATTGAAACACTGTTTGCAAAGAAACTACAGAAAGAAATTGTCTGAAATTTACATATAAGATCCAATGAATGATAATAAAAAGGGCTGTTACAGAGAAAAGAAAAAGTAAAAAAAAATCGTGAATTTGTTTTTGCAAAAAAATACCGAAAAATGCTTAAAAGATCCTAAAAAATCTGTAAATAAAAGGGACTCTTTACTGCAGAATATTATAATAAACAGTTTATTAGATATTGAATTAAAACGGGAATATTTTTAACATTGAAGCCTATGGGATTCGCCTGAATAAACCTGCCGAATGAAACCAACGAATGACAGGGCATTTCGGCAACTTTTCACTGCTGGTTTTTGTTCTCCGAATAGACAAATCATTGCTTCTCTATGGGGATTTCAATGCCCTCGAACAGGCACCGAACAGGTACCGTATGTGCAGGCAATTCGCCATCATTTGATAGCCGAATGGCCAAGAAAGCTAACCGAACGCTGATTTTCAGCGTTCAGTTACCTTTCGGCAGCCATTCGGATCTCTTTGAATAACCCTGATAGTTATCCGTTCTCTGGGCCTGTTGTGGGGCATGGGCCTGGAGCTGCTGCTCCACCAGCCCCTATGTTATTCCAGCCCTGGTTAAGGGGTTAACAGCATGTTAACAATAGAAACTGGTGAAGCAGCAGACATCACTTTGTAACCAGCTTGTAAACATAGAGCGACTCGTCGTTATTGCCGCTTACAGAATCAGTTCATATTGTTGCATAATACGAGACATAATGACGGTTAGCATTTGGAATATCCGTATGTATCACAGCTCTTTGCCCCATAAGGCTTCCAGATGGTTCTGGGTCTGTGTGTGTTTAAAAGCGATGATGGATTCTTGGAATCAAGTGTTCACTGTTAAGAGAAAAAAAAAGGAAGTCACGTGAAGGATTCGAGCTTGTGTCGGTTTAATCCGTAGGAAATAATACTTATATCATAGATTACATTATGGGAAGTTTAGATATCCACTAATAATGTGTTCATTGCATTTTCCATTCCTTAACCCTTTCACTACCAAGTGCTTTTTGTGCAAAGTAATATTATCATAACATTATTTTGAAAAGTGGGGTGTGAAGTTAATTAAACATAGAGTAGGAATTGATCTGAGATGAGGTACAAAAAAAATTGCTTTTTTTAGTTTTTCATGTATTCGTTTATCCGCTTACAGAAATATTATTGGGATGAAAGGTTCCTGAACTCTAGATGGCGTTGCTTATTTGGCACAATGTCACACGGGGTCTGTATTATCAGCATGCAGGCAGAAATGGCCTTCGTGTCAGTAAATGTGCTGCAGACAAATAATAAAATGGTGAGATCTCCTGCTTATGGGGATTTGTAGTGATCAGAATGAGATTATTAACAATGCAGTATCTGTATGTGGTGCATAATGCCTGTGTATTGCAATTACAGCAACACCTTGTATCTGTATGTGCTGCATAATGCCTGTGTATGGCAATTACAGCAATACCTTGTATCTGTATGTGCTGCATAATGCCTGTGTATGGCAATTACAGCAACACCTTGTATCTGTATGTGCTGCATAATGCCTGTGTATTGCAATTACAGCAACACCTTGTATCTGTATGTGCTGCATAATGCCTGTGTATGGCAATTACAGCACCACCTTATATCTGTATGTGCCGCATAATGCCAGTGTATGGCAATTACAGCAACACCTTGTATCTGTATGTGCTGCATAATGCCTGTGTATGTCAATTACAGCAACATCTTGTATCTGTATGTGCTGCATAATGCCCTTGTATGTCAATTACAGCAACACCTTGTATCTGTATGTGCTGCATAATGCCCGTGTATGTCAATTACAGCAACACCTTGTATCTGTATGTGCCACATAATGCCTGTGTATGGCAATTACAGCAACACCTTGTATCTGTATGTGCTGCATAATGCCCGTGTATGTCAATTACAACAACACCTTGTATCTGTATGTGCTGCATAATGCCTGTGTATGGCAATTACAGCAACACCTTGTATCTGTATGTGCTGCATAATGCCCGTGTATGTCAATTACAGCAACACCTTGTATCTGTATGTGCTGCATGATGTCTGTGTATGGCAATTACAGCAACACCTTGCATCTGTATGTGCTGCATAATGCCTGTGTATGGCAATTACAGCAACACCTTGTATCTGTATGTGCTGCATAATGCCCGTGTATGTCAATTACAACAACACCTTGTATCTGTATGTGCTGCATAATGCCTGTGTATGGCAATTACAGCAACACCTTGTATCTGTATGTGCTGCATAATGCCCGTGTATGTCAATTACAGCAACACCTTGTATCTGTATGTGCTGCATGATGTCTGTGTATGGCAATTACAGCAACACCTTGCATCTGTATGTGCTGCATAATGCCTGTGTATGGCAATTACAGCAACACCTTGCATCTGTACTGTACAGGGATTTACACTCATTATAACCCCCTGAATCTTATCCCTGTACAGCAGTGAGAGACCCCAGAGCTCTCCCTGTATTATGCCAAATCCCTGGCTGCTGGAATGCAGCAGTAACGTTTGTTGACCTTTTTGTTACAGTGAGGGTGGGGGCTGCTTTTTGCAGCTTGTTTTACGGTATTAGTTAGAAGGGAGTGAATTCTCATAGTGAATCTATTAGTTTCTCCAAAGGGGGCACACTAACCTTGCTTTAAAAAGGTGTGAAAATAGGGGTTTGATATGCTAATGACTGCTTCTCAATGCATTGCAATGCAAAATTGAGTTTTTGGTAGTGAAAGGGTAAATTTCCTTACAATATCTACAGCTTTGAACCTCGTCCTCACTGAACAGGGCTGTCTTTGTGGTTAAAGGGACACTCTACGCTGCGCACTGTGGCTACCTAAAGTAAATTGAGTGGTTACAGTGCCCAAGCGTCCTTAGCTCTTTGCCCCCTCTATGGGGGATCTTAAGTGGCTGATTCAGCCCTCTGAGTTCAGGGACGTAGCTCCTCCCAGAAGCTGACATGAGCTTTAGGCATCGGGAACAGGAAGCAGGAACTAATTGGTGTCCCACCTCCTTCCCAGCCACTGGATTGGCTGGAGTGTATATACTCCCAAAGCCGTGTGACATTCTCCCGCTACATACCTGCAAGCCGGCAGCCATTCAGGGATTGTTTTGCATTGATCTTAAGGTTTGTAATGGAAAAGGGGGCTGAGGAGGGGTTACTGTTTAACCCCTTCATTTTCCACCACAGAGTGTCCCTTTACGTAATCCATTAGATACTCAAAGATTACAGCTCATTATACCTCACAATTATAAAAATGTGATTGGGTATTCACTAAACACAGAATTTTAGAGCTCGGAGAAGAATCTGACACATTTCAGATGTTAAATACTCCCAGGGCCCTATTTCATATGAGTCGCTAACTTAACCCCTTCACTGCTGAGCCATTTCACGTCTTAAAAAAACCCATCTTTCTTTTTTTTATTATTATTTTTATTCTTTACTTTAAACATGGTCATGTTTGATATCATTGGAAAGGCCAATTGCTCTGGCCTTTCTAATGATACCAAACATGACCCTGCTAGCTGCCAAGAGTCAGAAGATATCGGGGTTCAAAGGAACCCCCTATCTCCACCCCTATCTTTCCTTAGGAGTCAATAAGGACGTTCCCCACACGTCCTCAGCAGTGAAAGGGTTAATAAGTGAGTGGTTAAGTAGAACAGTGTCGCGCACATGACCCAGGGGTGCACAACATCCACAAAAAGACCCATGCCAAAGCCATCCCTGCAGTAACCTAACCTGGACAGCACCTTTCCTGCCCTGCTCCAGTCCAGGTTTCCCATGGATCCACCTTCAACAACCTCAGTTGTTACCTGGACTTGTTATCTGAAGATGTTTTTGACCCAGAGACTCCCAACTTGACAAACATTAAGTTCATGGTGATGCCTGGCTTTTTGATTGTGTTCCCTGTCATCGTACTTCCTGTGCTCCCCACCGAGATCCTTTTCACTGCAGTTTCCCTATCACGATGAGTCCCCTTGTGTTTCCGGTCTTGTATCCGGCATTGCTGTGACACCTGATCCAGAATCTGAGTTTGCAGCGTCACCTGCTTCCTATGCTGTGTGATCCCAAATCTCGGGCTCTACCTGCACCCCGGTACCGGGCCATGTAACAAATGGCCCCATTCGGTAATGGTTAAGGATCCCGTCTTGGTGACTCTTTCAGGCTACTGTACATTTACGCTTTGTACAGGAAACACAATTGTAGTGGGACTTGTAGCATCACTTGCTCCACACTTTGAGGCATTGGCCATAGATAGGAGTCTATGAGTGCCATTCACTGTTGTCAGCCCACTAACAGATCTCACTCAGCTGTCATCTCTTATATCTGGTAGCATAGACAGCACAATAGATCCCCTGCAACCTTGTGTAAACATTAGGGATGAGCTGTTCGGTTCGATCGGTTCGGAGTTCGATTCAAACATTGGCCGTTCAAAAGTTTGCGAACTTCGAACTTTTTGGGATGTTCGCCAAAAGTTTTTAAAAAAAATTGATTTCTTTTTTTTAAAAAAAATGCTTAAAAATCCTAAAAAAATCTAAAAATTCTCTCTGGAAACCAGATGTCATAAGGATGTACTGCGCAATGTATGTCTCCTATTATGTTTTCTAGATTATCTTGAAGTATTACTCACTGGACACTTGGCGTAAGCACGAGGACTCTACCCATTATTTTATCCAGTGTTTTATAATGTGTTGTATAATGTTTATAAGGTTTTTATAAGCGTCTTCTAAACCACATTACAATGTGTTTGCAATGTGTTTATAAGGTGTTTCTATAATGTGTTTATACAGTGGTTTATAATGTGGTCTATAATGTGTTTACAGTATATTTATAATGTGGTTTATAATGTGTTTACAGTATATTTATAATGTGGTTTATAATGTGTTTACAATGTGTTTCTAAGATGGTTTATAATGTGTTTTCTAAAGTGGTTTATAAGGTGGTTTATAATGTGTTTATAAACCACCTTAGAAGCACATTATAAACCACGTTATAAACCACATTATAAACTACTTTATAAAACACATTATAAAACACATTATAAACCACCTTAGAAACACATTGTAATGTGTTTTATAATGTGTTTTATAGTGTGCTTTTATTTGTAATCTAATTGCAGCTTATGTTAGTGATAGTGTGCCTTTAATGAATAACCCTTTGTTTCCTCATCATATTGTTTGATTTTTGTCCTTATTGTGGTTTTCTCTTCCTAGAGATTAACCCCAGATGCGCTGCCGGGCTCGGAATGAAGCAAAGGGGACTTAAAAAAACCTCCTGCAATTTGCCATTTTACTGGTTTATTGCGGCAGTGTAAAGTCCTGGAAATCGCTCAGGGTAATTATGTAAAAAAAAAACTGAAAACTGGCAAAAAATAAATGTGTGGATCATCTGCAAAATCTGAAAATCGTAAAATGGAATTTACAGCTGAGGTGTTACATTTCCACCTGTGAAAAGCAGGATATTTATAGACATTCTGAGCACGTGATGAAGGAACAAACACGTTCATTCGCCACATTCCTCTTTAGATTTAGATGTGCTTTTATTTTTTAGGAGACGCTTTTCTTCTCTCTGCAGGATCGAGCGCTGGAAATATCCCCTTAAAGCAATGAGGACTCAATTTCATTCGGCCTAGTGGACCGAATCGCCCCATTGGTTTTGTCCATTGTTGCCCACTTTTCGGTTCGATTCAAAACCGGGTTTACTGGTATTCTGATTCCCGATAAAAACTATGATCTAAAATACAGAGTCACAAAATACAGCAATATGGCCGCCGCGTCCTGCCGGTCACACAGAGGACACATAATAACGATACAAAGAATAATCAGCTGGAAATTAAGCTCTGGAAAAAATTGCCTGTAAGAGCTTTAATATTCGGTTGTGTCGGCTTTTGCTGTGATTGCGGCACACATTCGCCGCAGCATCGTGTCGATAAGCTCATGCAATGGCACAGTATTTATTTCCATCCAGAGGGGCATTAATTTGTGGCCAATTTTTTTTTTGTTCCAGACCTTTTTCTTGTTATTCTTAGGACCTCATATATTAATTTCATCTCTTTTTTTGTGTTTAAAGCGCCTTTTAAAAATTGTGGGGGTTTTTTTGTTTTCGTTTTTTTTTTACCCCTGCTCGGCGGCTGGTCGGCTTTTATTTTGTGGCTGATCAGAAGCGTTCAACGGTCTGTTCGGTGGATTGTCGGCTGCGTTCGGTGGTTTGCAGCTGCATTCGGCGTGTTTATTAGTGGCGTTCAGCGGATCCATTCGGCACTCTTCGGGGGCCCTGCAGTGAATGCTGAATTCACTGCAGGGTCAGCGAATTGAACTCGCCAAAGTGCGCCAAATGAAATTTTGATGCTTTTTGAATAATCCTTTTAGCTTTGTGTTTCTAGCTTAAAATTCCCTCTTTGGCCAAAAGTAAAACTCACACGCTGTAATATTTGGTTGTGTTGCCTTTTGCTGTGATTCCGGCACACATTCGCAATTGACATCGTGTCGCTGTGATTGCGTCACGCATTCGCCGTGGCATCGTGTCGATAAGCTCATGCAATGTCACAGCATTTATTAGGCTTCTGCACCGATTTCTTTTTCGGTTCGATTCGGTTCGAATTTTCAGATTTTTAAAGTTTTCGATTAGGCTCGTTTCGACCGATTTCTGTTTCGATTCGGTTCGGCTCGATTCGTTTTTCGTGTACATTTTTTTCGGAATATCGACCATTTTTCGTATTTTCGTGTCACTTTGCTCGTTTTTGTATCGACTTTTTGTAATTTCGGAAATTTTCGTTTTCCGGAATTGTACATGTTTTCGGAATTTCGATCATTTTTCGTATTTTCGTGTCACTTTGCTCGTTTTTTGTATCGACTTTTCGTAATTTCGGAAATTTTCGTTTTTTTCGGAACGTCTGTTCTCCTCGTTTCAAAGCAATAAATTTCGATTTGACACATTTCAAGTCCATTCGAAAATTCCGAAAATATTTCGTTTCGGCTCGGAAAACTTTTCGGATCCGCCATTTTCGGATCTAAAAATTTTCGGAAATTCGGCCGCATCCGAAAACACTTCAGAAAATTCCGAAATTCAGAAACCCAAAACGCACATCCCTAGCATTTATTTCCATCCAGAGCGGCATTAATTTGTGGCCAAGATCTTGTATTGATGATGGGAGAGTCACGGCGCTGCGTAAAGTCTTCTCCAGCTCATTATCCCACAGATTAACCTCAATGGGGTTAAGGTCTGGACTGTGCGGTGGCCAATCCATGTGTGAAAATGATGTCTCATGCTCCCTCAACCACTCTTGCACAATTTGAGCCCGATGAATCCTGGCATTGCCATCTTGGAATATGCCCGCTGTGCCATTAGGGGGAGAAAAAAAACCCATTGATGGAGAAACCTGCTCATTCAGTATATTCAGGGAGTCACATGACCTCATTTTATGCTGAAACATATTAATAACTGCAGGAATTATCCAATGGAAGACGAGCACCTATTGGCTGAGTTACATCCAGGCAATGTGTATATATACTGTATATATATATATATGTATTCACAGAGCACTGAAATGTCGCCGACATTTCGGTGCTCTCTCGTTCCCTGCACTTCCTCGCACTCCAGGGAATCAAATTTACCCACCCTAAGGTAAATTCACCACTGCAAACCTGTCGCCCGCCGCAAACCCGCTGGAGGGCCGCCAAACGTAGCTGATGAGCCACCGAGCCGACCAGCCGCAGAAGGAAAGGAGGGCGACAAGTTGCTGGATAGGTTAAAAAAAAAGATTTGGTGTACTACCTGCTCTCTGAATAGCCGAATGGCCACGAAATGTCACTGTGTGGGGAAATTCCCTGTTCGGTGCCATGTCGGGGCCAAATCGTCTCTCTCTGAATAACCCCTATAATCCTAAAATAGAATAAAATGAAGTGTAAAACACAGCACGAGATGTTGCGAGCTCTGCAGGCGGCTTAGCCTGAGCATTGATTCTGGAAATAAGATGCCAAAGTATTTGATGAAATTTATTGCAGGCCGTCGCTCCGCAGACTTATTGCTGAAGTATCGATACAGTGTAATATCCCATAATAACTGACAAATGGACTCGTCTGAACGTGCTAATCCATCAAGATTAAATGTTTTCAAAAACAAATGGAATCAGTAACGAGCAGAAGAAATCCCCAGCATGCTTCCTTATTTATACCGGCTCTCCTTACTGGAAGCAGAAATCCCCCAACTTTCCTCCTCCGGTAAATCTATGAGACGCCGGACAAGTTTGGCTCTCGTAACATTTCTTTTATAGCCGTGGAGTCGCTCTAGTTCAAACAAGCGAAGCATTTGTTTGCAACACATTGTATCCTAAAGATTAAACTGAAGATTCGCAATCGCAGAGGGAGGGAATTACTCTGAGAATGTCAGGTTAGAAGTCACTGAACAATCAACGAGACGTGCGAACAAACGGAGAAGGATCTTGGCGATGTAGCAACAAAGTAACCAGATCATAATAACCAGGTTGGTAGATCATATCTGCAACCAGAGCTCAAAAGTTCAAGTCCCAAGCTACTAACCTGGCCATAAGAGTTACTCGCCATCATGTATACATGTATACCCAGTCATCAGACCCCAGATACATGTACACCCAGCCATCAGACCCCAGATACATGTATACCCAGTAATCAGACCCCAGATACATGTACACCCAGTCATCAGACCCCAGATACATGTATACCCAGTCATCATATCCCAGATACATGTATACCCAGTCATCAGACTCCAGATACATGTATACCCAGTCACCAGACCCCAGTGTGAGCAGAGCGAGGAGGCAGGGAAGCTCCTCTCCACCCCCCTGCCAGTGACAGAGACGAGCTTGGTCAGGTTAGGCAGCTGGTTCCTGCCACCGTGCAGCCTATGGAGGGGGGCTACACGGTGGCACCGCCGGAATACACAGCATGAAATAATTTATTGTGCGGCCTGCGTGTGCATTTCCAATCGCCCTCACTTCATTTCCACTCGCGAAATGCGAGTAGGCGAGTGGAAATTTTGAGCCCTGTCTGCAACATTTATCTGTAGCATAGATTGAGAAACCTCTTGAGGTTGGCCCTCATCCTTATCTCCCCAAAGGCCACACGGAAAGCCTGTGCTACTCCAGGATCAGGACATATACCTCTGTTTTGCTCACTATTAGTGTACAGGGTAATCCAGACATGGATACTTACGTCCTCTTTCACCTCCCACCATGACATTTTAGGTGTTCCTGATGTACAGCGTAAAAACGGACTGAATCTCTGATAATAGGCTTGTAATTGCTAATGAAAAATGTGCAATTTGTGCAAAATCTTCTAAACATAAGTTTTTAACTAATAATTGCTCCATCTATGCATACCCTGATGTGACGGGCGGGGCACTCCAGTGCTGACCACTTTGATGAGTGGAGTGTCCCTCCAATAATGAGACTAACAGGGTTATCCAAAGAGATTCGAAAAGTCACCGCACGTTCGGTGACTTTTCGTTCTCTTCAATTCGGTTCCTTTTGCCGATTGCATTTCGGTGACCCTGCGGTGTATTCAGCAAGCACCACAGGGTCCCCGAATTGCAAGGAAAAGCTGCCGCAAACCTGACGAAAACTAACCGAATGCACGCTGAAAACAAGCAAAAACATCTGGATTAACCTTCGAAGAGGAGCCGAACAGGAGCCGAAAAGGAGCCGAATCACACAGAGCCGAAGCAGCTGTGACGTAGAGGAGGCAGTGAATAAATTAGAAAAACCATTTGTATGAATCTGGGAAAAAGAAACGCTGTTTGCAAAGAAACTACTGAGCGAAAATGTCTGAAATTTTCACAGGAGGTCCAGGGAATGATAATAAAGAGGGCTGTTACAAAAAAAATAAGTAAACTGAAAAAAAAAAAAAAAAAAAAAAAAAAAAATGCTTAAAGTATCCTAAAAAATCTATAAATAAAGAGACTTTTTGCTGCAGAATTTTATAATGAACGGTTTATTAGATATTGAATTAAAACGGGAATATTTTTAACATTGAAGTCTATGGGATTCTCCTGAATAAATTTGCCGAATGAAACCACCGAATGGCAGGGCATTAGGGGAACCTTTCACTGCTGGTTTGTGTTCTCTGAATAGCCGAAGCAGTGCTTCTCTATGGAGATTTCACTGCCCTCGAACAGGGACCGAACAGGCACCGTATGTGCAGGCAATTCGCCAGTATTTGGTGAATTGCCTGCTCTCTGGATAGCCGAATGGCCAGGAAAGGTAACCGAACGCTGAAAATCAGCGTTCGGTTACCTTTCTCAAGCAATTCGGATCTCTTTGGATAACCCTGAAAGTATAAATGACCCCGATGAGAGAGTAACTCATAAAATAATATTAAACTCCTCCGCTTCACCCAGTGTTTTCACCAGATCGGGAGAGCTGGGGGGAGGGGGCACTCCTCCCATCCTGACCGCTTCAAAACCAGAGAGTGTTCAGGATGAGTAGGTCGTCCTTTTAAACCCCTTTTGGGTCGTAACATCGGTAATTAAAAATAAGTTTTTGTCTTCCTCATGGTTACGAATGTATCAACAAGGAGAGCGCCGAGTTGGGCCAGCGCACCTCGAGTCAGAGCGGAATCCATAGACATAACACATGGCACTGGCTGTACGTTCGCTGGAGAGGACTGGATGTTTTGTTTTCTACGACGCTGATTAGAAAGTTAAACTCTTAACAAATTTGGGTCTGTCTGCAATATGTAGGGCAGACGTTACCTCATCGTCCTCCGCGCCCGGCCGCTCAGTGCAGGGTTGTGTTTGTTGGTGTGTTCCATAATAATTATGTCCAAAGCTGAAGTCATAACATGAATAAACATTTTAAGTCGGAGCGGCTGGTGGTGCTGCTCGGCAGATCTTTCCAGGATCTGTGTCTTAGGACGATAAGAGCTCGGGATCCAGACACAACACAAGCCCGTTCAGATGTTTAAATTGCCTTTTGATGCCTTTATATTATTTTGTTGACTCTTACAGGGTTATTCAGAGAGAGGCGAAAAGCAGGAGAATGACTGGAGAATGGAAAATTCTAGGTCAAAATAGCCAAACCAGAAAAATTCTCCCATACATCTCACTTTCCAAATTGGCTATTTTGACCTAGAATTTTCCATTCTCCAGTCATTCTCCTGCTTTTCACCTCTCTCTGAATAACCCTGTTAGGGTTCTAGTTTTTCTGAAATAATATGTGAAACTCGTGGGTAATTTTTTTTATTTCTGGAACGAAACCTGGTGATTATGCTGCAGCTTTTCTTAACCCGTTAAGGATCGTGTGGGGGTCTATGCTCTCATGCGGTGTACTTCTTTAACGCTAAGGGATTTTTCAACCGAAAAAGGCTTTTATCAAGATACCGAGTGGTTTATACAGATCCAAACCCAAAGCTTTTGTTATAGACTGTAAAACAATTAAGAGAAATTCAGTAAATGTACCTCCTCTTATGTTGAGCACGTCCCATCACAGCAGGTGCTGGAAATCACTGCTAGGTGGCAGCACCACCACACGAAACAGCATGACTGACACCTTAGTGGATAATAGGAATGCGAGTCAAAACAATGATGCTATACTGAGACTCGCTTGCAACAACGCCTGACAGAAAACAATGGATAGCTTCAAGCATGTGCTGTGATGGGATGTGCTCAACATAAGAGGTGTCAGTCGTACAGGGCTTGTTACCCCACACTCGGTCCTTCAGATAGCCCCACAAAAGAGAAGTCTAGGCTGGTGAGATCTGAGACCACAGTGGCCACAGATTCTTGGAAATGGCACAATCCTCAGAAAACTCTGGATTGTCGCCATCGACTCAAGTGATGTGCGGCATGCCGCGCCACCATGTTAGAAGTAATCCGTGGGAGAGCTATGCTCATGGCTGTGCTGCTGTTATAGCTGTGTTGCCACCTAGCTGTCGTTTGCAGCACGTGCACAACATAAGAGGAGGTACGTTTCCTGAAACTCTCATTAATTTCCTTTCATTCCTTTAAGATATATGGAAAAACCTTGGCTTGTGTCTATATGAATCACCCTGTATATCACTCACTATTTATAAAAAAAATGGCTTTTTAGTCAATTACATGAGAAAATAAGCTTTCCGGTCCACCACTCGAAGCTGTCCTCTAATAATCTTTCTGATCAGTATGATACGGTTACAATGTAGCTCTGCTGGCTGAGCTCGATCTCTTGCTGCCTCGGTTGCTCTTCTGACTTTTCTTCTTTTTTTTTCTTTTCAGAATTTTTTATGTTTTCCTTTTCTTTGAAACCTGGTCACATGACTCCCTCTCTTTTCACCTACAAGACGTCTGTCCCTGGAATGTGCCCGTAGACCGAGACGATGATTACCACCCCTGTGGGCTTCACCTTCCTCCCCGTGTCCTTGTCTTTCCTGGAATCCATTCTTCCATTACGGGACGTTGGCATACGTTCACGTCATCACGATGTGTGTGGGGGGGGGTGGAGGTAAATATCTTGAACTTTAGCTGCGTTAAAGAGTTATTTTTAAGAATAAATCCAGTTTATAAGTCATTATGATGAAATGACACGAAAATGTGCAACTTTATATCAACAGGGTGAGATCTGCCCTATGTATTCTTATTTTTTTCCAAATTTTTGCCATTTTTCCCGCATTCCCATCCCACTTCTCACACTAGCATGTCCTACTCCATAACCAATATATCTTTATATATAGGGATGAGCCGAACGCCCCCGTGTTCGGTTCGACTTCGAACTCAAACAATTTCAGAAGTTTGCGTTCGAACTCGAACACGATCCGAACTCAATGCAAGTCAAAGGGACCCGAACATTAGATTTTTAGAGTGCCCTCCAAGAGGGCATATATGCAAGATATTTTCCATAAAAGGTGTATGGGGGTCCGGGTAGTGCCCTGAGGGACAGGAAACAAGGACAAAAAGTTTTTAAAAAAAATGTTTTTAAAGGAACAGTGAGTTTTCCATGAAATAAAGGTTAAGAATAAAAATGAAAAATTCCTTCAAATATCGTGCCTAGGAGGTCCCCATAACTTGCCCGTGAAGTGGCGGATTTGTAGGGTGTATAGAAACATTTAAAAACAAAAAAATGACATTTCAAATGACGGTATATGGTTTTCCTTTAATCTATTCATAAACAACTGCTTGGGGCGGCAGCCTGTATGAAAAGAGGAGACGTTTTAGCACACGCAGAACAAATTTAGTGATTTTTTGGCTAAATTATGGTGAAACTTATGCAGGCTTTGGATGAAAGTAACAATAGGTGCTTTAAAATTGGGCCTTTAGTGTCGGCAACAGTGCCGTCACACCGTAACCCCTCTGTGGTATTGTGGAAGAGTGCAGTGGTGGAACCTGCGGTCCAATATTAAAATGATATGAATCTGGTACACGCGTCAGTGCACCCAAATATTGTGCTTTTGGTGGCAGCAAGTTCCTTCACACGTAACCCCTTTGTGGTATTGTGGAAGAGTGCAGTGGTGGAGGTTTTGCGAATGCAGAAGACATCCCCGATCTATTCCGTTACGTCAGCATCAGGGATTGATAGCTGCTGATCCAGGACTGATTCATTTTTATAAATGTCAGCCGGTCTACAGAGTCGGTGGACATACGCACTCTTTTGTCTGCGACAAAACCTCCAGCGGCACTGAACATCCTTTCAGAAAGCACGCTGGATGAAGGGCAACCTAGTAGCTCCATAGCATATTGGCTAAGTTCTGGCCAGTGATCCAATCTCAACACCCAGTAAGCCAGTGGATCATCTGCTGTAAAGCTTTCCAGGTCTGCCCTTGCCCCTAGGTAGTCCCATGGCCGGATTAACATAGGGGCGGATGGAGCGGTCGCTCCAGGCCCCCTTCTAAAAATAGGCCCACAGCCGGCCAGCTGATAGTGAGTGCCGAGTGCACCCAGCCCAGGCCTTTGATCAGCCCTGCAGCAGAACCCGGCGCTTAGATAATAGAAACGCAGCATTTCCTTTGGGCAGAGGCTGAGAGGCGGAGCTGTTCTTTGAAGCCACGTGCTGCCCCTTTCCCTGCACAGCGTGAAGGTGATGAAGATCCGGCTCGGGAGATAAGATAAGGACACACTGATTTGTAAATATTTCCTCCCTCTTATTTAAACACTGGCCCACTAGTTCCAGGATGACATGGGAGGGGGGGCCCTACCTAACAGGCATCCAGGTTGCTTAGAGATAGCAGCTTCAATTTAAGCTGCAAAGCAGCCTGATTAGGTGTAAACACTGCTTTACTTGAATTTTACCACTTCTGCTGCTGCTCTGATATAGTAATAATTTTGTGTGTGTGTGGGGTGTATACATGTGTCACTCTGGTGTATATGTGTGGTGTGTATTAATATTATACATATGTCACTCTGGTGTATATATGTGCAAGTGTGTGCCATGTATGTAGCTGAGTGTGTGTGTATATAGCTGAGTGTGTGTGTATATAGCTGAGTGTGTGTGTGTAGCTGAGTGTGTGTGTAGCTGTGTGTGTGTGTATATAGCTGAGAGAGTGTGTGTATATAGCTGAGAGTGTGTGTGTATATAGCTGTGTGTGTATATAGCTGTGCGTGTATATATAGCTGTGCTTGTGTTTGTGTATATAGCTGAGTGTGTGTATATAGCTGTGTGTGTAGCGGAGTGTGTGTGTGTGTATATAGCTGTGTGTGTAGCGGAGTGTGTGTTTGTGTACATTGCCGTGTGTGTGTGTATAGCTGTGTGTGTGTGTATATAGCTGTGTGTCTGTTTGTGTGTATATAGCTGAGTGTGTGTGTGTAGATGAGTGTGTGTGTGTGTAGCGGAGTGTGTGTTTGTGTATAGCTGAGAGTGTGTGTGTATATAGCTGTGTGTGTATAGCTGAGTTTGTGTTTGTGTATATAGCCGTGTGTGTGTATATAGCTGAGTGTGTGTGTATATAGCTGTGTGTCTGTTTGTGTGTATATAGCTGAGTGTGTGTGTGTAGATGAGTGTGTGTGTGTGTAGCGGAGTGTGTGTTTGTGTATAGCTGTGTGTGTGCATATAGGTGAGAGTGTGTGTATATAGCTGTGTGTGTGTATATAGCTGTGTGTGTGTATATAGCTGAGTGAGTGTGTGTGTGTAGCTGAGTGTGTGTGTATATAGCTGAGTGAGTGTGTGTGTGTAGCTGAGTGTGTGTGTATATAGCTGTGTGTGTGTGTAATAGCTGTGTGTGTGTATATAGCTGAGTGAGTGTGTGTTGTAGCTGAGTGTGTGTGTATATAGCTGTGTGTGTGTATATAGCTGTGTGTGTATATAGCTGAGTGAGTGTGTATATAGCTGTGTGTGTAGCGGAGTGTGTGTTGTGTATATAGCTGTGTGTGTAGCGGAGTGTGTGTTTGTGTACATTGCCGTGTGTGTGTATAGCTGTGTGTGTGTGTATATAGCTGTGTGTGTCTGTTTGTGTATATAGCTGAGTGTGTGTGTGTAGATGAGTGTGTGTGTGATAGCGGAGTGTGTGTGTTTGTGTATAGCTGAGAGTGTGTGTGTATATAGCTGTGTGTGTATAGCTGAGTTTGTGTTTGTGTATATAGCCGTGTGTGTGTATATAGCTGAGTGTGTGTGTATATAGCTGTGTGTCTGTTTGTGTGTATATAGCTGAGTGTGTGTGTGTAGATGAGTGTGTGTGTGTGTAGCGGAGTGTGTGTTTGTGTATAGCTGTGTGTGTGCATATAGGTGAGAGTGTGTGTATATAGCTGTGTGTGTGTATATAGCTGTGTGTGTGTATATAGCTGAGTGAGTGTGTGTGTGTAGCTGAGTGTGTGTGTATATAGCTGAGTGAGTGTGTGTGTGTAGCTGAGTGTGTGTGTATATAGCTGTGTGTGTGTATATAGCTGTGTGTGTGTATATAGCTGAGTGAGTGTGTGTGTGTAGCTGAGTGTGTGTGTATATAGCTGTGTGTGTGTATATAGCTGTGTGTGTGTATATAGCTGAGTGAGTGTGTGTGTGTAGCTGAGTGTGTGTGTATATAGCTGTATGTCTGTTTGTGTATATAGCTGTGTGTGTGTGTATGTGTGCTCTGTATATAGCAGAGTGTATGTGTGCTCTGTATATAGCAGAGTGTATGTGTGTATGTGTGCTCTGTATATAATGGAGTGTATGTGTGTATGTGTGCTCTGTATATAGCAGAGTGTATGTGTGCTCTGTATATAATGGAGTGTATGTGTGTATGTGTGCTCTGTATATAATGGAGTGTATGTGTGTATGTGTGCTCTGTATATAATGGAGTGTGTGTGTGTATGTGTGCTCTGTATATAATGGAGTGTGTGTGTGTATGTGTGCTCTGTATATAATGGAGTGTATGTGTGTATGTGTGCTCTGTATATAATGGAGTGTATGTGTGTATGTGTGCTCTGTATATAATGGAGTGTATGTGTGTATGTGTGCTCTGTATATAATGGAGTGTGTGTGTATGTGTGCTCTGTATATAATGGAGTGTGTGTGTGTATGTGTGCTCTGTATATAATGGAGTGTGTGTGTGTATGTGTGCTCTGTATATAATGGAGTGTGTGTGTGTATGTGTGCTCTGTATTATAGCGGAGTGTGTGCGTGCCTCAGTATTTATAAAAAGGCCCACCGAAATCTTCAGCACCAGGCCCATGATGCTCTTAATCCGGCCCTGGGTAGTCCTGCACCATACGTGAATACGCTGGCAATGGGTGTCTACATTTGACGTCCCTGGGCATCGTGGCCTAAAAAAAATTAAAAAGGCATCAGTCAAGCGGTCCCAGCCTTCACCGCTATTCCTCTGATCAGGGCCGGCCCAAGCCACTGTGCTACCTGGAGCGAAGGATGAAATGCTGCTCCCCCCACCAAAAAAAAACACGTGACATGTGTGAGCGTATCACAGAGCTCCACAGTAATAAAACTCACAGTAATGTGTGGTGTGTATGAGCGTATCACAGAGCTCTACAGCAATGAAACTCACAGTAATGTGCAGTGTGTATGAGGGTATCACAGAATCCACAGCAATAAAACTCACAGTAACAGGCGGTGTGTATGAGCGTATCACAGAGCTCCACATATCCCAGGCCCAATGTCACACACTCATCCATATCTAGCCGCACTCACACACATCCAGTCACAGATCCACATCCAGGCACACTCACACATCCAGTCACAGGCACACTCACACATCCAGGCACACTCACACGCACAGGCACACATCCAGGCACGCTCACACTTCCAGTCACACTCACACTTCCAGCCATACTCACACATCCAGGCACACTCACATCCAGGCACACACACACACACTTCCAGGCACACACACATCCAGGCACAGTCACACAAACTTACTCACACAGTGGCATGGTCGAGTTCCCGCTGTAAACTTTCTTAGAGGCCTGGATGAGGTTTCTAGTGCAGGGGCCTGGTCAGCTGAAAGTGGCGGGCTCTGCCTGCTGGCTCACTCGTGTGTCTTCGGGCCTGGTCGAGGTTCCAGGCCTGGCTTCGGGCCTGGCTGAGGTTATGGGCCTGGACGAGGTTCCGGGCCTGGCTTCGGGCCTGGTCGAGGTTCCGGGCCTGGTTGAGGTTCCGGGCCTGGCTTCGGGCCTGGTCGAGGTTCCGGGCCTGGTTGAGGTTCCGGGCCTGGCTTCGGGCCTGTTTGAGGTTCCGGGCCTGATCAAGGTTCCGGGTCAGGCCTGGTCAAGGTTCCGGGCCTGGTCGAAGCTGGCCCGCTGGAGGGCTTCAAATGCACGGCCTGGTCTGTTGAAAGTGGCGGGCTCCGCCTGCCACCTTGCTTGTGTGAAGGGCGTCAACCTGCTCATGTGAAGGGGCGGGCGCAGCTCCGGTCACATGAAGGGGCGGGTGTAGCTCCGGTCACATGAAGGGGCGGGCGCAGCTCCGCTTGCATGAGGAGGGCCGTGCCTTGTTCAGGCTGGGAGCGGAAGCGACCCTTGACAGGGCATTTTGCCGCCCCTGACGAAGGGCCATCTGGAGCCGCTGATCCACCCTGCTCCATTGACGGGCTGGCCCTGCCTCTGATCATCCGCAACCTCAGAAGCACCTGTGTCATCACTTGTTAACCTACCAGTGCCTGGAAACTCTGGTATAAAGATTGGAGATATACAGAAGTCAGATTCAACTCTGGTATAAAGATTAAAGATATTCAGAACTCTGATATAAGTCAGCGATTTTACTGATATTTTCCCTGCAAGGCTGCCAATGTCCTCTACTCTCTCTCTCTGATTCACTTCCTCTCCTGCAGGCTGCAACACCCTGATAGCTGGCAATAGCCAGATTCAACTCTCAATAGATAAACAGATGAACTCTGATTAAACTGTGTTATTGTATGGTATCTAGAAATAGATCAAAGATATACAGATTTTCCAGAACAATGCTATAAATCAGTGATACACACTGTCCCTGATAGCCTGGCTGTGCCAAGACAGATTCAAATTTGCTGAACTGTGGTATAACTTGCTGATACACACTGTCCCTGATAGCCTGGCAGTGCCAACACAGATACTAATTCCCAGAAATCTCCTACAACGTCACTGATACCCCCTGACAGAACAATCTCCTCTCCTCTCTGATTCACTCCTGCAAACACACACGCTGGGGCGGCAGGCAGGGAAGAAGCCTTATATAGTGTGCTGCGGGACTTAGCTCTGTGAGCCCATGATTGGGCAAAATTTGCCCAATCAGGACTCTGAGCCGTGATTGGCATAGTCTTGCACCTGTCTTGCACCTAAAGGTAGAGGAAGGGAGTATATTTAAATGGAAACAAAGTAGCAAAACAAGAGGACATAGTCTTAGATTAGAGGGGCAAAGGTTTAAAAGTAACATCAGGAAGCATTATTTTACTGAGAGGGTGGTGGATACATGGAACAGTCTTCCAGTAGAAGTGGTAGAGGCCAAAACAGTAATTGAATTTAAGCAAGCATGGGATAGGCATAAGGCTATCCTAAACAAAAGATAAATCCAGGTAAAGTATCCATGTAATTGGGCAGACTAGATGGGCCGAAAGGTTCTTATCTGCCGACATTTTCTATGTTTCTATGTTTCTAAACTGTGGTCAGGTGCAAGGCTGTAGCCAATTACAAGCTTCAGGCCAGTGGAACAATGCATTGTGGTCCATTGTGGGCGAACATGCGGTGAACACGCGGAAATGTTCGGAGTTCGCCGAACGGGCGATGTTCGAATCGAACTCCGAACTGATCTGAACCGAATGCTCATTCTTATTTATATACACATTGCCTGGCCAAAAAAATGTCACCACCTCCTGTTGAAGCCTGATATGATCTGGGGTTGTTCGGTTGGTCAGGTCTGGGTTCACCCATGTTAGCGCCCATAAAACGAGGTCATGTGACACCCTGAATATACTGAATGAGCAGGTTTTTCCATCAATGGGTTTTTTCTCCCCTGATGGCACAGCGGGCATATTCCAAGATGGCAATGCCAGGATTCATCGGGATCAAATTGTGCAAGAGTGGTTGAGGAAGCATGAGGCATCATTTTCACACATGGATTGGCCACCGCACAGTCCAGACCTTAACCCCATTGAGGTTAATCTTTGGGATAATGTGCTGGAGAAGACTTTACGCAGCACCGCGACTCTCACATCATCAACACAAGATCTTGGCCACAAATTAATGCCACTCTGGATGGAAATAAATGCTATGACATTGCATGAGCTTATCGACACGATGCCACGGCGAATGCGTGCCGCAATCACAGCGAAACGTGACACAACCAAATATTACAGCGTGTGAGTTTTACTTTTGGCCAAAGAGGGAATTTTGAAATGAAATTTTGATGCTTTTTGAATAATCCTTTTAGCTTTGAGTTAAAAACTCAAAGCTAAAAGGATTATTCAAAAAGCATCAAAATTTCATTTGGCGCACTTTGGCGAGTTCAATTCGCTGACCCTGCAGTAAATTCAGCATTCAGCATTCACTGCAGGGCCCCCGAAGTGCACCGAATGGATCCGCTGAACGCCACTGATTAACACGCCGAATGCAGCTGCAAACCGCCGAACGCAGCCGACAATCCACCGAACAGACCGCTGTACGCCTCCGATCAGCCACAAAATAAAAGCCGACCAGCCGCCGAGCAGGGGTAAAAAGAACCCCCCCCAAAAAAAAAGACAATTTTTAAAAGGCGCTTTAAACAAAAAAAAAAAGGCATGAAATTAATATATGAGGTCCTAAGAATACCAAGAAAAAGGTCTGGAACAGAAAAAAACAAAAACGCCATAAACCAGAATTAAAAAATGTGCCGAAAGAATTACAAAAAAATGCCTAAAAATTCTAAAAAAATAAAATAATTTTTTGCTACAAATGAAAAGAATAAACGGTTTAATAAAAATGGGGATTTTTTTTTCATTGAAGCCTGTTTAGTCACCTGTTTAATGAAACCACCGAACATCAGGGCATTTCTCTGCTGTTCAGTGTCTCTGAATAGATTAACCATTGCTTCTCTATGGAGTATTTCACTGCAGCCGAATTGCACCGTATTTCGCTGGCAATTCACCATTAATTGGCGAACTTTCTGCTTTCTGAATAGCCCTGAAATTGCACCGTACGGGGAAATTCACAGTTTGGTTCAATTCGGTGGCAAGCTCGGCTCTCTTTAACCCTTTAAGTATACACATGATGGATGTTTTACAGTAGGTCTGCTCCAAATACTGATACTAAAGTGATCCATACATTGTAGCAGTTTAACCTAATCCATTCCTGTCCTGAGCCTCTACCTACTGGTTTACACAAGGCACATTGACCGGCCGGTCATGTGTCACGTCGTGTCATGTGCAGCTCATACAGGGCTGGAATGGAGCCAGCCGTCATGTGACTGCGCGGCTTGTCACCGTTACACTCCATTTACTTTTAAACCTAAACGTTCTCAGTTGCCAAAATAATTAATTTCATACACTCGGACCCCGCTTCCTCCAGCTCTGGACACGCCGAGCTCCGTCGTGATACCCGCGTCGATGCTGCCCCTTTCAATCAGCTCGTTGATGTTTTATGCTTTTTTTTTTTTTTTCTTTTTCCAGCTCATCCTCGTGTTTATCCGCTTCCAAGAATTCTAACGAGAGCTGCTGGGACGGATCCTCGGAACGTCGTTTCTCCCGGAGCCAATTTGCAAAGTGCATCCAGTTCTCGGAACCCGTCGAGGGGTTTAACGTCTCCATCGTTTAAATAGAAGACGAGGAGAGAGGAGAGGGGGGAGCAACAAAAAAAAAAAGAAGGAAAGAACATAACAGCGCTTTGTCATGAAACAATGTTTCATCCTCGGGCATTAGTGGAGATTATTATCACCGGTGCCTTTTAATCTTTTGTTAATGAAACGTGACACTCCCTCTTAT
This sequence comes from Leptobrachium leishanense, assembly GCA_009667805.1. Classification (NCBI taxonomy): domain Eukaryota; kingdom Metazoa; phylum Chordata; class Amphibia; order Anura; family Megophryidae; genus Leptobrachium; species Leptobrachium leishanense. The sequence goes on from CM019065.1 coordinate 385,537,202, forward strand.
CTGCCGACCCGAAATGCCCCGAGATGAGGCGGGTTTGTGCCGCGCCAAACACAATGTATCAATATTGTGAAGATATAGATACATATATTTATAAATATAAACCAATCAACGCTACACCGGCAGGGAGTTTTCACGGTTTATTTATTCATACAGAGAATTTCCCTCCGAGACACCTGATCCGGTTGTTGCGGCGGCGGCGGCGGCTTCGCCATCACGTGGGACGAGGGTTGACTTTCAAAACACGCTCGTGAAAGCATTTTTAGTGATCCCCATCTTCTAATGACCGTACGCCACGCCGGAAACATTTTCACTAATTAAGGAGGAACTTTCATTCCATTTACAGGCCACGTTTTCTTTTCCTCTTCGATTGCAAGCTCTTGAGCAGGCTCCTCTTCGCGCATTAAAGTGATCTCTTAAAAGGGACGCTCTACTCATCCTGATCACTTATTGTCTTAAAGTGGTCAGGATGTGAGGAGTGCCCCCCCTTTTTTCCCCTCCTCCCCGATCTGATTTTATCGCCGGGTGAAGTGAAGGAGTATCCTCCAGCCCACCCAGGGCCACCAGCAGCCGGGATATTTTAATTTCCCGGCTGCCGGTCACCAGATTAACATAGAGATTAACATAGGGGCTGATGGAGCAGCAGCTCCAGGCCCATGCCCCAGAATAGATCTAGAGAAAGGAGAACTATGTTGACTTTGATGGGCATTTCGACCCTTGTATCTCTGACTCCATAGCAGCTACAGGGTGATGTGAGGTATCATTGGAAAGGCCAGAGCATGACCTTTCCAACGATGCCAAAAAGTACCATGTTTTATGTAAAAAAACTAAAAATACATATTTCTATATTTTTCGATTTTTTTTTTTTTTTTCTAACACATATTTTTTACTTTTCAATTATAAAGTGAAAAATGATGCTGCACTGACTCACCATCTCATTTCTCATGTCACCAACAAGTGTGGAGATGATGGCACAATCCATTATTATGAATTGTTACATCAAAAACCTAAACCGCCGCACTCCAACGAGGAGCACTGGCGGGGGACTTTGGACCCCTGTGTCACTAATCTTTACACCTCACAAGGTCAAGTGAGGCGTCATTGGACAGGTCAGAGTCTGTCCTTTTCATTGATACAAAACGTGACTATGTGAAAAACTAAAAGAAAAGAAAACAAAAAAAAACCATTTATTTATTTTTAGTTCCAAAGCAATGGCATTGTCCATTTGTCAGGTATAAAATGAGCAATACCACTGCCATTACTTACCTTCCCAGTTCCCACGCTGGGAGCATGGTCAATGTTTTATACATACAGGGTAATTCAAAGAGAATCGAAAAGTCACCGCACGTTCGGTAACTTTTCATTCTCTTCAATTCGGTTCGTTTTGCCGATCTCATTTTGGTGACCCTACGGTGTATTCAGCAAGCACCACAGGGTCCCCGAATTGCAGGGAAAAGCTGCCGCAAACCCGACGAAAACTAACCGCAAAACCCGGCGAATGCACGCCGAAAACCCGCAAAAACATTTGGATTAACCCACCGAAAATCACGGAAAAACCCGAGCAGGAGCCGATCACACGCAGTGAAGCCGCCGGAAAAACCCGAGACCGCAGACAGAGTGAAGTGAATAAATTAGGAAAACAGTTTGTATGAATGTTTGAAAAGTGAAACACTGTTTGCAAAGAAACTACTGAGCGGAAATGTCTGAACTTTACATATAAGATCCAATCAATGATAATAAAAAGGGCTGTTACAGAAAAAAGAAGTTAACTTAAAAAAAAAAGACAGAAAAATGATTAAAATATCCTAAAAAATCTATAAATAAAGAGACTCTTTACTGCAGAATTTTAAAATTAAAACCGGAATATTTTTAACATTGAAGCCTATGGGAATAAATCTGCCGCATGAAACCATGAAACCGCATGATAGCCGAATGCCCAAGAAAGGTAACCGAACGCAGATTTTCAGCATTCGGTTACCTTTCTCAAGCAATTCGGATCTCTTTGAATTACCATGATAGTCATATTATTCATAAAACACATGGGAAATTTTTCATTTTTTGGTTAACCACTTGGCTGCTAAGGACGCGCTCAGCACGTCCTGCCAAGTGCTCCTCCTGTGCTATGGACGCGCTGAGCGCGTCCTAGCACAGGAGGCAGTGCTCGGCCAGGATTCTGGCCGATTGCTGGCCCTCCCGATGCGGGCTGACATCTTGGATGTCAACCCAGCACTCCAGGACCCCGGCGGGGACGATAGATGTCATCGCGCTGGCGCAATGACATCTATTTCAGGTGCCCCCCTCCCGTGAGTTCGGAGGAGGTGCCTGAAAGGGAGGGGGGAGGTCCTTCGAACCTCTCCCTCCCGATCGCCGGGGGCCAGCGGTGAAAGTCAGGCACCGTTTGGAAGGGCACAGCCTGCCCTTCCAAACGGTGCCTGGCTTTAACCCTTTGGGTGCCGGATCACGATTCGGCGCCGAAAAGCGCCAGATCGTGATCCTCTCCCGGAGCTGGCCGACATCTTGGATGTCGGCCAAGCTTCCGGGAACTCCCCCTGATGACTGGCGTCATCGTGCATAGAGTGATGACGTCAGTCCTGGAGTTAACCCCTGGCTGCCACCAATGGGGGAGATAGGGGGTTCATTGGAACCCCCTATCTCCCGATCCGTGGCAGCTAGGGGTTAATGTTTGGTATTGTTGGATCGGCCAGAGCATGTCTTTTCCAACGATATTAAACATGGCCATGTAAATGGTAATAAAAAATATAAAATTAAAAATCAATAAAAAAATATTTAAAAACAAAATAATAAAAAAAAAGTTTTTTTTTGTTTTGGTTTGTTAATGCAGCAATATTGTTCCCATTTCAATTATAATGTGAACAATAATGCTGCACTAACAATTTTTGTCTGGGGTGCGTTTGTTAAAAATTGTGTAATTTTCTCCTAAAAAAAATGTAACGAGTCCCCTTTCTAATTTTTTTAACAAGGGCACCCCATAGAAAATATAACCACAAACGCTCACATGTTAAAATGTGAAAAAAACACTTTACACGCTGTAGATGATTAAAAATTCTAATTTTATTGCATTTTTTGTTATAATATACAGACAGGACATGATGTATGACATATTATGAATCTGCCGAGTCTGCCGGAAAGAACGATATATAATATGTTTGGGTCATATAATAAAATAAGGCTTCAAAACGCGGTTAAACAAGATGAGCGAAAGCGATAAAAATGACCTCAGCACAGAGGCGGGAAAAGCCTCAGCAGCGAAAGGGTTAAAATTGTATATTTTCTCAGAGAAATGCAATAACAGGTTCTCACTTCAATTCCCAAGAAGAATTCCCTGTATAATATATAACCACAAAGGTTTGAATGATAAAATGTGAAAAAATGATTTTACACGCGGTCAATGATTAATATCTGAATGGAAATGTCCTCACACAGTGTCTGCCTGGTTAGATATACCCGTATCTGCCCGGTTAGATATACCCGTATCTGCCTGGTTAGATATACCCGTATCTGTCTGGTTAGATATACCCGTATCTGTCTGGTTAGATATACCCGTATCTGCCTGGTTAGATATACCCGTATCTGCCTGGTTAGATATACCCGTATCTGCCTGGTTAGATATACCCGTATCTGCCTGGTTAGATATACCTGTATCTGCCTGGTTAGATATACCCGTATCTGTCTGGTTAGATATACCCGTATCTGTCTGGTTAGATATACCCGTATCTGCCTGGATAGATATACCCGTATCTGCCTGGTTAGATATACCCGTATCTGCCTGGATAGATATACCCGTATCTGCCTGGATAGATATACCCGTATCTGCCTGGATAGATTACCCGTATCTGCCTGGTTAGATATACCCGTATCTGCTGGTTAGATATACCCGTATCTGCCTGGTTAGATATACCCGTATCTGCCTGGTTTATATTCCGTATCTGTCTGGTTAGATATACCCGTATCTGCCCGGTTAAGATATACCCGTATCTGCCCGGTTAGATATTACCCGTATCTGCCCGGTTAGATATACCCGTATCTGCCCGGTTAGATATACCCGTATCTGCCTGGTTAGATATACCCGTATTCTGCCTGGTTAGATATACCCGTATTCTGCTTGGTTAGATAACCCGTATCTGCCCGGTAGATATCCCGTATCTGCCTGGATAGATATACCCGTATCTGTCTAGTTAGATTAACCGTATCTGCCTGGATAGATATACCCGTATCTGCCTGGTTAGATATACCCGTATCTGTCTAGTTAGATATTACCCGTATCTGCCTGGATAAGATTATACCCGTATCTGTCTAGTTAGATATACCCGTATCTTGCCTGGTTAGATTATACCCGTATCTGCCTGGTTAGATATACCCGTATCTGCCTGGTTTGATATTCCGTATCTGTCTGGTTAGATATACCCGTATCTGCCCGGTTAGATATTACCCGTATCTGCCTGGTTAGATATACCCGTATCTGCCGGTTAGATATACCCGTATCTGCCCGGTTAGATATTACCCGTATCTGCCCGGTTAGATATACCCGTATCTGCCTGGTTAGATATACCCGTATCTGCCTGGTTAGATATACCCGTATCTGTCTTAGTTAGATATACCCGTATCTGCCTGGTTAAGATATACCCGTATCTACCTGGTTTGATATCCCGTATCTGTCCGGTTAGATATACCCGTATCTGCCCAGTTAGATATACCCGTATCTGCCTGGTTAGATATACCCGTATCTGCCGGTTAGATATACCCGTATCTGCCTGGTTATATACCCGTATCTGTCTGGTTAGATATACCCGTATCTGTCTAGTTAGATATACCGTATCTGCCTGGATAGATATACCCGTATCTACCTGGTTTGATATTCCCGTATTCTGTCTCGGTAGATATACCCGTATCTGCCCGGTAGATATACCCGTATCTGCCTGGTTAGATATACCCGTATCTGCCCGTTAGATATACCCGTATCTGCCTGGTTAGATATACCTGTATCTGTCTGGTTAGATATACCCGTATCTGCCTGGTTAGATATACCCGTATCTTGCCCGGTTAGATATACCCGTATCTGCCTGGTTAGATATACCCGTATCTGCCTGGTTAGATATTACCCGTATCTGCCCGGTTAGATATACCCGTATCTGCCTGGTTAGATATACCCGTATCTTGCCTGGTTAGATATACCCGTATCTGCCTGGTTAGATATACCTGTATCTGCCTGGATAATTATACCCGTATCTGCCTGGTTAGATATACCCGTATCTGCCTGTTAGATATAGCTGTATCTGTTCTGGTTAGAATATTACCTGTATCTGCCTGGTTAGATATACCCGTATCTGCCTGGTTAGATAATTTACCTGTATCTGCCTGGATAAATATACCCGTATCTGCCTGGTTAGATATACCGTATCTGCCTGGTTAGATATAACCCGTATCTGTCTGGTTAGATATTACCCGTATCTGTCTGGTTAGATATACCCGTATCTGTCCTAGTTAGATATAACCCGTATCTGTCTGGTTAGATATACCCGTATCTGTTCTAGTTAGAATTACCCGTTATCTGTCTGTGTTAGATATACCCGTTTATCTGTCTAGTTAGTATACCCGTAATCTGTTCTGGTTAGATTATACCCGTATCTGTCTAGTTAGATATACCCGTATCTGTCTGGTAGATATACCCGTATCTGCCTGGATAGATATACCCGTTATCTGTCTGGTTAGATATACCCGTATCTGTCATGGTTAGATATAACCCGTATCTGGCCTGGTTAGATATACCCGTTATCGCATCTGGTTAGAATATACCTGTATCTGTCTAGTTAGATATTACCGTTTATCTGTTCTGCGTTAAGAGGAATAATATACGCCGTATCTGTCTAGTTAGATATACCCGTATCTGCCTGGTTAGATATACCTGTATCTGTCTAGTTAGATATACCCGTATCTGTCCTGGTTAGATATACCCGTATCTGCCTGGTTTGAGTATACCCGTATCTGCCTGGTTAGATATACCTGTATCTGCCTGGTTAGATATTCCCGTATCTGCCTGGTTAGATATACCCGTATCTGTTCTGGTTAGTATACCCCGTATCTGCCCGGTTAGATATACCCGTATCTGCCTGGTTAGATATTCCCGTATCTGCCTGGTTAGATATACCCGTATTCTGCCGGATAGATATACCCGTATCTGCCTGGATAGATATACCCGTATCTGTCTGGTTAGATATACCCGTATCTGTCTGGTTAGATATACCCGTATCTGCCTGGTTAGATATACCCGTATCTGCCTGGTTAGATATACCCGTATCTGCCTGGATAGATATACCCGTATCTGCCTGGTTAGATATACCCGTATCTGTCTAGTTAGATATACCCGTATCTGCCTGGATAGATATACCCGTATCTGCCTGGTTAGATATACCCGTATCTGTCTAGTTAGATATACCCGTATCTGCAATATTAAATAACCTAAAATATGTTTTCATTTCATTCAATTCCAAAACGTCCACCATAATACTCAGCTCCAGACCCCCTAGAGATCTTAATCCGGCCCTGCAGATCGGTCACTAGTGATGTCACACACAGAGAGCGGGTAACGTCACCCTCTGAGACCAATCGCTGCAGAGAGCGTTCTCAGAGAGGCGGCCGATGGATCAGATCTGTGCATGCGCGTGCAGCTCCGATCCATCGCTCTGCGCAGGCGCTACGGAACATGCGTACGTAAAGTGTGTGAGTCCCATAGCGCTGCACAATGTGCGGTTCCTACATTACGCAAGCTGTACAGGAGCACAAATTGCACAGAACAGCTTCAGGGACTTCTGCGTTCTAAAGTCCCTGAGCCAAAGAGGAGCAGCAGCGCACGGCGAGGGAGAAAAAGGTGAGAAATAAAGCATCCGATATAAAAAAATATATTTATATATATTAAAAAATAATTGTGCAGAGACAGTCAGCCGGATCTGCCGGATTATTTAGGGGCAAAAAAAGGAACTGTATTTTTCAATATGGTATCCCTTTAATATGGTGTTTGTCCTACCCGTTGTACAGTGCTGCAGAATATGTTGGTGCTTTATAAAGAATCATAACTGTAGCAAAAAGAGTTCAAAAGGACAGGTTTTCCTTTTTTTTTAAATTAAATTTCGGATTAGAACTGGCAGTATTCATGTTGACGTCTCATTTTGGGCAATTTAAGGATTTGAGTATCTGTTTTTAGGAGAGCTGACATTTACACCCATGTTTACATGACAGTATATATACAGGGTTATTCAAAGAGATTCGAAAAGTCACCGCACGTTCTGTGACTTTTCGTTCTCTTCAATTCGGCTTTCCCATTTCGGCGACCCTGCGGTGTATTCAGCGAGCACCACAGGGCTGTCGAAGTGCAGGGAACAGCTGCCGAAAACCTGGCGAAAACCTGCCGAATGCACGCCGAAAACCCGCTAAAACATCTGGATTAACCCGTCGAAGACGCCGGAAAAACCCGAGCAGGAGCCGATCACACGCAGCGCAGCCGCCGAAAAATCCCGACACCGCAGACGAATGAAGTGAATAAATTAGCAAAACAGTTTGCGTGAATGTTTGAGAAGTAAAACGCTGTTTGCAAAGAAACTACTGAGCGAAAATGTCTGAAATTTACATATAAAATCCAATGAATGTTAATAAAAAGGGCTGTTACAGAAAAAATAAGTAAACTTAAAAAAAAAAAAATCTGACTTTTAAAACAAAACAAAAAAAAATGCTTAAAATATCCTAAAAAATCTATAAATAAAGAGACTCTTTACTGCAGAATTTTATAATGAACGGTTTATTAGATATTGGATTAAAACGGGAATATTTTTACCATTGAAGCCTATGGGATTCGCCTGAATAAACCTGCCGAATTAAACCACCGAATGGCAGGGCATTTCGGGAACCTTTCACTGCTGGTTTGTGTTCTCTGAATAGCCGAAGCAGTGCTTTTCATGGGGATTTCACTGCCCTCGAACAGGCACCGAACAGGCACCGAATGTGCAGGCAATTCGCCAGGATTTGGTGAATTGCCTGCTCTCTGGATAGCCGAATGGCCAGGAAAGGTAACCGAACGCTGAAAATCAGCATTCGGTAACCTTTTTCAAGCAATTCGGATCTCTTTGAATAACCCCGTTTGTGCTTGTGCTGCTGAACCCCCTCTGCTGTGTTTTCTGTACACTGAGGCCATTGTGCTTCCTAAATCCTGTTTTTTTCTGCATGGATTAAGATGCTTGAACAGGTCAAAATCTTTCTAGTAGTTTTTTTACGTAAATCTTAATAAATCCAGTCTGGTAAAAGAAGCGTTTTAGCAACTGAACGCTTTTCTGTCCAAAAGGACCCAATCAACTTAAAGGAACACTCTACTCAAAAATCACCCCCCCCCCCCGTTTTTTTATCCTAACCTATCCCTATTCCCTTAATAAATCTTTATTTTTTATTTTTTTACTTGTAACTGTAATACTTACCCTAAAATCCTCTGGTTTCCAGCGCTGTTTTTTTTTATATATACTCACCTCCCTCCTCTTCCGCTCCCGTCCTTCTTGCTGCGTCTTGGCTTCTGGTTTACGTGAGAAGCGCGCATGCGCGCCTCTCACGTAAGCCAGCCAATCGGCAGGCTTCCTCCCGGCTTCCTCTGAGGATTAGTGTTGCGCGCAAGAGGATGCGCGCAACACTAACCCTCAGAGGGAGCCGCCAGCTTCTGCGGTGAGTTGGAGACGTCATCTCGCTGAAAGCGCGATGACGCCTCCTACTCGGCAAAAGTCGGCAGAAGCGGGAAATATGATTCCCGCTCTGCTGACTGACAGCTGGGAGGGCGGAGTAAACTCCTCCGCCTCTCTCAGCTGTTTTCAGCATTTACAGCTGAACCGCTGAGCGGAGGGAGGGGGGACAGAGGGCAGGATACTCCGGGCATCATGACCACTTAAAATAGCTTAGGTGGTCATGTTGCCTAGAGTGTCCCTTTAAGAAAGACTCAGTTGAGAGGAAACCAGGGGCCGGCCTTCAAGACGTGGGGCCCCTGAGCAATAGGAGATCATGGGGCCGTCCATTGTGGGGTCCTGGCATTCAAGGGGGCCTGACTTCCACCTGCAGGAGACCTGACTATATTCCACCGGAATTTCGGTGCTTTTTCGTTCCCTGCACTTCGGGGAATAAAATTCCCATGACCCTGCAGTGAATTCAGCATTCACCGCAGGGTCTCCGAAGTGCAGGGAAAAAGCCGCCTAATCAAAAGTAAAAACCGACGCAAAACCACTGAAAACATCAGATCTGATAAGCCGCGGCAAACCAGCCAAAGACACCCGATGGTCCACCGCAAACCCGCTGAACGCACCCGATGATCAGCCACAAAGCTGCCAAACGCGTCCATAAAAAGCCAACGATCCGCCAAGCACAGCGCCGACCAGCCACCGGAAAAAGCCGACAAGCCGACAAAACGAAAAAAAAAAAACACTGCAACTTTGAAAAGCTGTTTGCAAAAAAAAAACACAGCACAAAAATGCCTGTACTTAATATATGCGGCTCTATGAATAATAATAAGCGGGTCTGTTACAGGGACAAAAAAGAAGAAAACTAATTTTGCAGAAAAAAATCCAAAAAATGCCTTAAAAAATCCTAAAAAAAACAGAGCCTTTTTGCTGCAGAGTAAAAGAATAAATGGTTTATTAGATATTTAATAGAAACGGGAATATTTTTTAACATTGAAACCTATGGGATTCATCTGATTAAACCACTGAAAATCAGGGCATTTCATTGACATTCCTCTGCTGTTCGGTGTCTCTGAATAGATTAACCATTGCTTCTCTATGGGGGATTTCACTGCCGCCGAACAGGCACCATATTTCGCTGGCAATTCGCCAATATTTGGTGAATTGCCTGCTTTTGAATAGCGAATGGCCATGAAATTGCTCTGTTTGGGGAAATTCACCGTTCGGTGATATTTTGGCGTAAGTTCGGCTATCTTTGAATAACCCTGCAAGTCTTAGGGTGCCCTGAAGAGACCCCCTCCTACAACAGGGCCCTTGGGCAATGCCCTATTTGTCAGTCCAACCCTGGCGGAAACGTCGTCGCTGATGTTTTTCTATAAGATTGTCCTATTTCTGAAGCATTGGGGTGCCCGAGCCTTCCTTCCGACAGGACTTTGATTTTAGGACCCATTTGCAAGTAAGGCCCCACATGAAAACCACAAGGACAAAAAACCAGCATCAAACGAAGGTCAGACAAGCAGTCAGGGGGTACAGATCTGCTGTCAGGGGGCTCCCTGGGTGAAAGGGGTTGGAACATGAGCCCGGTAGCCGAAAAGCAGCATCAACAGACATCACAATGCATAACTGGTGTGTCTTCAGATATCTGATCCTGCCTCCCTCTGGAGACGCGCGGAAACCAGTGACCACTGACCATTGGAATTCACCAGAATTTTCATTCCCGTCTCGATAGTGGTCAAGATCTCTGGTACTAAAGTTTGTATCAGCAATGGTGGTGGACGTGGTGGTACTAAAGCAAGTTGTGAAACCTATAATGATGAGGGAAGAGGAGGTGATGAGATGGGGTTAGTCAGGAATATGAGGAGCTAGTCTGGAAAGAAGGCACTCGAGCGATTGCTTGAAGGACCCAAGAGAAGGGGGAGTCTAATAGGGCAACGTAGGTCACTCCTCAGGTCCATGGCTGCTCTTGAGAAGTCCTGGGAAACCTGAAGTCAGACACACTGTAGACACTGTTAGTGCTGACAGGATAATGACATATGGCACATAATATTACCGTCGAAACACAGTTTTCACTGTCAACTAGACGAAACCCAACGATCTTGTGACTGACGTGCTCCGATGAGAAGGTGCCAGTGACACCCACACGAAAAGATTTGTTGAAAGCTACTGTATCAAAAAATACCAGGAACCAGATATGACTTGGATGAATTGCTATCAAATGCCCGGCGGTGTGCTCCAGAGATGTGCGGCGGCTGGGATTGTGACAGAGTGTTTATCAGTGTGAAAGTTTGTTTTATCATACCTCTATTAAAACCAAAATAGTTAGGGACACCGAGTACATCTCAGCTGAGCCACAAGCTCCGTCCATATCGAGCCTGGCATTTAGATGTTGACACTTGGTGATTGTGATGGTTACACAGTGTACCATGGAGTACTCCTCATTTTATCTCTGTTGGTCTAAATCTGAAGGATTATTAAAGTGTTGGGAGGGGGGAGTGGGGAGGGGTTAAGGGCCTTTTTGGAATTTCGCCACAACATATCACATACTTTGAAGAACAATCCCAACTCAACCATCTCCAGGTTTTCCACTTTTGGAAATGAAGAGCTATTTATTGATAACTGAATGAGAAGCCAGGGAGTAAAATATAAGTTTCGTAGTACAGAAGCCCAATGTGCAATGGTTCAGCGCTCTGGTGACGTCCAGGGGTTAATAAAACAAATTGACCAAGTTGTGAATGGGCAAACCTCACATGCTAAGGAGCATGTAGTACTTTTTCATATTTTTAGCATAAAAAAAGGTGAAAACATTTAACAACACCACTGCACAGGTGATATGAAAATTATTATAAATATGAGAACAATTTCTGGGTGGAAATCAACAAATCAAATCACTCACATGTTTAAGAGCACTATCATAAATTGCTCACACCTTTAACCCTTTCACTGCTGAGGACGTGTGGGGAACGTCCTCATTGACTCCTAAGGAAAGATAGGGGTGGAGATGGGGGTTCCTTTTTACCCCAATATCTCCCGACTGCTTTCAGCTAGCAGGGTCATATTTGGTATCATTAGAAAGGCCAGAGCATGACCTTTCCAATGTTATCAAACATGACCATGTTTAAAGTAAAGAAAAAAAATAACTAATAATAAAAGAGTGGTTTTTTTTTAAGACGTGAAATGGCTCAGCAGTGAAGGGGTTAAGAGTGCTATAACAATTCAATCAGGGCTCTAGTACATTTTTCAGGCAAAAATGTGCGCAAAAACGCATTAACGCGAGGGGAAAAACCCTTCGCGCTGACCGTCAAATTACGACATTCGTGCACAAAATGCGTGTTAACGAGTTACCCTGTGCGAGCGAAAGTTCATGCGCGCATCCCATACTTAACATTGTGAGCGCAAATGCGTTCGTGCGCTGGTACGCAGCTGGTATTACAATCGATGCGCAACTTTTTACGAACGACGTTTGCGCGCAGAATTTTAATGTCTTTGAAAAAGCTGGTGGTAACGGCAAATCTGAACGTTCTGGCCAAAACAAAATACACCACCACGAAAAAAAGAATACAGCAAAATATAGTTACACATTCTACACATACCCAAACAATAAAATGGAGAAGTTGTGCGTGTTTTTATTATTGCTGCAGCATATATACACAGATTGATTTTGACAGGCACAAAAACTGAACGGGAGACAATTGTGGTTCTTAATTCTGATTGCCCACCGATTTCTGCGCGCAGCGTTCATTTGCGCTCGTTTTTGCTTGTGTTTTTTACACGTGTTATTTTTTGACGGATGAAAACAATGCAATCGGATCGTAATACCAGCGTTAATTTACGCACGTTAACGTTTAACGCTGCACGCAAAAAAAATTGTGCGGCGCGTACGAATTTGCGCGGAGAATGTAATAGAGCCCTTACACTTTTAAGAGCACTATGATAAATTGCTCACACCTTTAAAAAAGCTACTGCAAATCAGCCGCACACCCAACGAAAACCCGCCGGAACCGCCACAAAAAAAATGCTGAACATGTTGGAAAAAGACGACAAGCCGCCTATCACAGCGCAGACCAGCTGCCGGAAAAAGCCAACAAGCTGACGAACGGGGTAGAAAAAAAAAGAACAATAAAGTTGAAAGTGGTAAAATTGAAACGCTGTTTGCAAAAAACCTACGGAACGAAAATGCCTGGAATTTACATATAAGATCCAATGAATGATAATATAAAGAAGGTCTGTTGCAGAAAAAAAAAAAACACTTAAGAAAAAAAAAGGAAACATTTTTTACCAAAAAATCCAGAAAAATGCCTAAAAAGATCCTAAAAACAAAGGTGTTCAAGATTTGGTGAAACTGCCTGCTCTTGAATAGCCACAAAATGACACCGTAAAGGGAAATTAACTGTTCGGTGACATTTCGGGGCCAGATCAGCTCTCTCTGAATAACCCCTACACAGGGTAATTCAAAGAGATTCGAAAAGTCACCGCACGTTCGGTGACTTTTCGTTCTCTTCAATTCGGTTCCTTTTGCCGATCCCATTTCAGTGACCCTGCGGTGTATTCAGCAAACAGCACAGGGCCGCCGAATTGCAGGGAAAAGCTGCCGCAAACCTGACAAAAACTAACCGCAAAACCCACCGAATGCACGCCGAAAACACGCAAAAACATCTGGATTAACCATCGAAAAACCCGAGCAGGAGCCGATCACACGCAGCGAAGCAGCCGAGCAGGAGCCGATCACACGCAGCGAAGCAGCCGAAGCAGCTGAAACCGCAGAAGAGAATAAATTAGCAAAACCGTTTGTATGAATGTATGAAAATGAAAAGCTATTTGCAAAGAAACTACTGAGCGAAAATGTCTGAAATTTACACATGAGGTCCAGGGAATGATAATAAAGAGGGCTGTTACAGAAAAAAGAAGAAAGCTTAACCACTTGAATGCTAAGGACGCGCTCAGCGCGTCCTCAGCATTCCCGCTGGTGTGCTGAGGACGCGCTGAGCGCGTCCTCACATTGGGGTCAGCGTTCGGCCGGGTTCCGGCCGATCGCTGGCCCCTCCGGTGCGGGCTGACATCCTGGATGTCAGCCCGGCATCCGGACCACCAGCCGCCAGAATTAGGTGTCATCGCGGGGGCGCGATGACACCTAATTCAGGCGCCCCCCCCGCATGTGCGGAGGAGGCGCCTGAAAGGGAGGGGGAGAGGTCCTTCGGACCTCTCTCCCTCCCGATCGGCGGCGCACAGGGGCTTAACCCAGGCATCATTTGGAAGGGCACAGCCTGCCCTTCCAAATGATGCCTGGCATTAACCCCTGGGGAGCTGGATCGCGAATCGGCGCTGAAAAGCGCCGGTTCGCGATCCTTTCCCGGAGCTGGCCGACATCTTGGATGTCGGCCAAGCCTCCGGGAACTCCCCCAGAGGACTGGCGTCATCGTGCGTAGCACGATGACGCCAGTCCTAGACTTAACCCCTAACTGCCACCAACTGCGGAGATAGGGAGTTCCAATGAACTCCCTATCTCCCGATCCGTGGCAGTTAGGGGTTAAATTTTGGTATGGTTGGATCGGCCAGAGCATGGCCGTTCCAACGATACCAAACATGAAAGTGTAAAATTTTGTAAAAAAAAAAAAAAAATGAAAAATAAAAATAAAAAAAATTAAAAAAAAAAAAAATAAACACTTTTTTTTAATTTTTTTGGGTTTGTTAATGCAGCAATATTGTTCCCATTTCAATTATAATGTGAACAATGATGCTGCACTAACGATTTTTGTATGCGGTGCGTTTGTTAAAAATAGTGTCATTTTCCCCAAAAAAAAATGTAACGAGACCCCATCTCTAATTTTTTTAACAAGCGCACCCCATACAAAATATAACCGCAATTGCTCGCATGTTAAAATGTGAAAAAAACACTTTACACGTTGTAAATTATTGAAAATACATATTTTATTGCATTTTTTGTTATAATATACAGACATGACATAACATATACATATAATAATGACATATTATGAATCTACTGAGTCTGACGGAAAGAACGATATATAATATGTCTGGTCATATACTAAAATAAGCCTTCAAAACACGTTTAAACATGATTTGCAAAACAGGTAAAAATGACCTCAGCACAGGGGCGGGAAAAGCCTCAGCAGCGAAAGGGTTAAAAAAAAAAAAAAATCGGACTTTTTAAAAAAAAAAATAAGAAAAATGCTTAAAGTATCCTAAAAAATCTATAAATAAAGAGACTTTTTGTTGCAGAATTTTATAATGAACGGTTTATTAGATATTGAATTAAAATGGGAATATTTTTAACATTGAAGTCTATGGGATTCTCCTGAATAAACCTGTCGAATGAAACCACCGAATGGCAGGGCATTAGGGGAACCTTTCACTGCTGGTTTGTGTTCTCAGAATAGACGAAGCAGTGCTTTTTTATGGGGATTCACTGCCCTCGAACAGGCACCGAACAGGCACCGTATGTGCAGGCAATTCGCCAGGATTTGGCGAATTGCCTGCTCTCTGTATAGCCGAATGGCCAAGAAAGGTAACCGAACGCTGATTTTCAGCGTTCGGTTACCTTTCTCAAGCAATTCGGATCTTTTTGGATAACCCTGATAGTGTAAGTTAGAATCACTATATACAGCACATTTTATCATTATCCTTTCTACAGGACTGACAGAAGAACAAATTTATAGCTAAAAAATAAAGGTAACTATCAGGGTTATTCAAACAGATCGAATGGCTGGAGAAAGGTAACCGAACGTTGATTTTCAGCGTTCGGTTACCTTTCTTGGCCATTCGGCTATCCAGAGAGCAGGCAATTCGCCTAATCCTGGCGAATTGCTCTGCCAATCGGTGCCTGTTCAGTGCCTGTTCGAGGGCAGTGAAATCCCCATAAAAAAGCACTGCTTCGGCTATTCAGAGAACACAAACCAGCAGGGAAAAGTTGCCGAATTGCCCTGCCATTCAGTGGTTTAATTCGGCAAGTTTATTCAGGCGAATCCTATTGGCTTCAATGTTAAAAATATTCCGGTTTTAATTCAATATCTAATAAACCGTTCATTATAAAATTCTGCAGTAAAGAGCCTCTTTATTTATAGATTTTTTTATGATAATTTAGGCATTTTTCTGGATTTTTTTTTGTTTTAAAAAAGTCAGATTTTTTTTTTTTTTTAACTTTACTGATTTTTTTCTGTACCAGCCCTTTTTATTATCATTCATTGGATCATATGTAAATTTCAGACATTTTCGCTCAGTAGTTTCTTTGCAAACAGCGTTTCACTTTTCAATCATTCATGCAAACTGTTTGGCTAATTTATTTACTGCATTCGTCTGCGGTTTCGACTCTTTCCGGCGGCTTCACAGCGTGTGGTCGGCTCCTGCTCGGGTTTTTCCGGCGTCTTCGACGGGTTAATCCAGATGTTTTTGCGGGTTTTCGGCGTGCATTCGCCGGGTTTTGCAGTGAGTTTTCGTTGGGTTTGCGGTGACTTTTCCCTGCAATTCGGGGACCCTGTGGTGTTTGCTGAATACACCGCAGGGTCACCGATATGGGATCGGCAAAAGGAACCGAATTGAAGAGAACGAAAAGTCACCGAACGTTGTTAATTTCCCGGCAATACGATGTATCACAGAGAGAGAATGTAAATACAGGATTTGCTTATAAGGAAAGACCCTTCCATTAGGGATGTGCGTTTCGGGTTTCGGAATTTCGAAATTTTCACGAAATTTCCCGATTCGTGTTTTCGGATGCGGACGAATTTCCGAAAATTTTTAGATCCGAAAATGGCAGATCCGAAAAGTTTTCCGAGCCGAAACGAAATATTTTCGGAATTTTCGAATGGACTTGAAATGTGTCAAATCGAAATTTATTGCTTTGAAACGAGGAGAACAGACTTTCCGAAAAAATGAAAATTTCCGAACTTACGAAAAGTCAATACAAAAAACGAGCTAAGTGACACGAAAATACGAAAAATGGTCGAAATTCCGAAACCATGTACAATTCCGAAAAACAAAAATTTCCGAAATCGCGAAAAGTCGATACAAAAAACAAGCTAAGTGACACGAAAATACGAAAAATGATCGATACTCCGAAAAAACCAGTACACGAAAAACGAATCGAGCCGAACCGAAACAGAAATCGGTCGAAACGAGTCGAATCGAAAAGTTTAAAAATCCGAAAAATCGAACCGAAAAAAAAAATCGGTGCACAAGCCTACCTTCCATTACACTTAATAATGAAGGTGGAATTAATATAAAATACATAGTGAGGAAAAATGTGCCACCAGAAAAGAGAAAAACTAAATAACTAGATCTAATTTCAAATTCATTTTTCCATTCCCACAGATAATAAAATGTAGATTTCAGTTCTCTTGGCACATTACCAATTCTTTATACATAATAATTATTCTAGTGGGTTTTTCATTGAATTATTCATGTACAAATTCACGACAGCATTCGAATGGTTGAGTTTTGTCATTTATATCGTGTTGTGATTCATATTTTTTCTCTTTTTTGCGAGGAGGGGTTTGATGATAATTTCTTTTTCTCATTCACTTGGCTTTTTTGCCATGGTTCCGGTACACCCAGCACCAGAGAGGAAACCGGGCCCTTAGATGGCTGGGCAAAAGCAATAAAGGCTGGTTGGAAACAAGTCCGAGGTCTGGGGTAGGATAAAAGCACAACAATGAAGGGAACAAACCGAGGTCTGCGAGTAGAGAAACCGGGAGAGTCAGGATAAATTAAAAAAGCAAAACCAGAGACAATATCCAGCATAAAAACGCATTGAACAACAATAAACCAAGACAGAGAAGTGAAGCGAGGAAGAGCAGGACACAAACACCCTATGACATGTAGGAAAAAAATATATATGTAGACACTCACCACCGAGAAACCCGGAGAAAGGATTCTTTTCTCCACCATAGACCAGGGCATTATTTCGATCCAACAAGTGGATCTTTGTCAAGCTTGGCTTCCAACTGTTGTGGAGTTCAGGGATTCCAGGGACGACACACAGTGCGGTAACCCTGATTATCTCTTGCATCATAAATACTCTACGGACTGCCCTGATTGGTCAATAGAGTGGGCATGTGTCAGAATGTGCGAGGAAAACGACACATGCGTAGAGCTGCGTCAATTTACTTGTGCGACGTCTGAGAAAAATGCTTGGGAAGGAAGCAACGCCAAATCATGCGACCCAAAGAGGAGCACAAAAGGGATCTCATCAACAGAATGATGCAGAGTTTCAGTAGAGCAAGGCAATTGGCGAGCGATAATAGGAGTCTTGTGCGTCAACAGGGCAAATGTGGTAATTTTGTGTCTCCATGTGTAACACTGTATACCAAACGCAAAGGAGGACCAGCACAACACCAATGAGACATGGAAAACAGGTGCATCAAGACCTGGAGTGGCCAACTCCCCCAATACAAATTCCACGAGCAAGACTTGAGAAAGCTTCATGTATGGTTGCAACTTTGCCAATTTTTTGGATAAACTGCCATTGTCGGATGGCTGAGCGCCAGGTCCTATTTTGCTGAGGTAACACTGTGTACCATCAGCCCTCCTGGCCGATGTTGTACGTTTGTTTTGCTATTATTTTTGGCTTCGATGTGAATATTATCTGTCCCGTCTCCCTTTTATGTCTCAGGTTCCACACCGATGCTTTACGTCAATAACAACAACAATGGACCTGAGAGTGTGAGCTGCTCCCTGAGACTTTCTGTTCCCGAAAGAACTGTTGTCCCGTTACAAAATCTACACTAGGGATGAGCTGTTCGGTTCGATCAGTTCGGAGTTCGACTCGAACATTGGCAGTTCGAAAGTTCGCGAACTTCGAACTTTTTGGCGTGTTCGGTTCGAGTTAGAAAAAAAAATAATTTGAAAAAAAAGTATAAAAAAATGCTTAAAAAATACTAAAAAATCTAGAAGTAAAGAGACTCTTTACTGCAGAATATTATAAGCAACGGTTTATTAGATATTGAATTAAAAACCGACCTAATGTCTAGGTGCAAAGATTCTCACCTCTAAATGACCTGTGCTCTCAAACGGCGTAAACAACAGGTGTTTAATTAGTGTTTGGAAATAACATGTGCTTCTAATAATTAGTCTGGTCTCATGAATTTGATACATTGCCTGCAGACTGGGTGTGGCCTGCACATGTATGAACAAACACTGTGCTTGTACTGAATTCTAAGAAGTGTTCATTTCTACTATATGATCCTCTGATATGCTGTTTAACCCCTTAAGGACCAGGGCTCTGTAAAGCCAATCATTAATGTAGATGTTACGTCATTTGTCATCAAGGGCTTAATAAAATCTTTATTACACTCCTTAGATTTAAACGTAATATTCCAGTATTTGTATGTCATGTACCTCTCCCGAAGGGCCTTTCTGAGCATACAATTATTATTGTGTTAGAAATGTCTATCATAAAGCGTACAAGCTGAGTCCCTAGAGTCTCTGACTATCCATTGTCATATATACCTTGCTTTAATACATATAATACATTCCCTCATCTAACAGGATAGTAGCCAGTCCCTGTGCATTTTAACCCCTTAAGGGTGGCTAGGTGTTGTGTGTGGGTCTCTGATGGTGATGTTTCTATATGTCCTACAAATCCGTCACTTCACGGGCAGGTTATGGGGACCTCCTAGGCACGATATTTCAAGGAATTTTTCATTTTTATTTTTAACCCTTATTTTATGGAAAACTCACTGTTCCTTTAAAAACGGCTTTTTTAAAACGTTTTGTCCTTGTTTCCTGTCCCCCAGGGCACTATCCGGACCCCCATACACCTTTTATGGCAAATTTCTTGCATATATGCCCTCTTGGAGGGCACTCTAAAAATCGAACTTTTGAGTCCCATTGACTTGCATTGAGTTCGGTTCGAGTTCGAGTTCGAACTCGAACTTTTGAAATTGAAATTGAAATTGCTCGAGTTCGAATGCGAACCGAACACGGGGGTGTTCGGCTCATCCCTAATCTACACCCAAAACGAATACTACCAGGCGTCATTCTTCAGATTCACATGTACCTTTCCACGAGAGAATTAAAAGAAGGATATGGAAATGTTGTGTTGAGTTGGATAATTCCCATTACCGAACACCTGCCCTGGTTTGTTTAGTTTTCTTCCACCTCGTGTGGTGTTTAGTTGACAGTATCATGTTCAACTCTTTGTTTTGTCATAAAAGCTTTACCCGCGTTCTCTATTTTTCTCTCTCTCTATTTTTAGGTGATATTGATCCCGGGTTTCGGTGTGTCACAAGATACTATTTAGATCCATCAATAGACTCGATATTACACATGACCTTATGAAAAGACGTTCATATCAAGCGCGGCTACAGATCCGAGGAGAGATGCTTCAAAAAGGAACAACCCATCCTGACACAACACAATTGCTCGCCAAATAAACACTCCAGAATAACATCCTATGCTTAACCGCAGGCAATTCCAAAAATGGCTTTGAGGTTAACCCTCAGGACGCTGCGTTTGCGCCTACATTTACAAAACTACAATTTCCTTCCGCCCTTTCAATTAATTATATTTTCCAGACCATAATTGAGTTGATGCTTTTGATTTTCTCTGTGAACAAGATATCGAATGTGTGCCAGTATATTCTGCTTTAATGTTTTATTGCCACAACTGTAGCCCTTGAGAAAGCCCCTGGTTTACTGATGAAATGCGTCGGTTGACTTTATTTTAAAACATGTTTCAGAAAATAAACTATTTGAATGTTTATTTTTAAACTGTACTTTATGAATCGTTATCTTGATTACTTCGCCATCTGTGAGGGGAGTTTTCTGTTCAGGGGACGAGGATTTGGGAGTTCCTGCAATGACTGGAAAGCATAAAAGGATGGGTGATATAACTTTCACTTTATCTACTGGTAGTCAGGAGAATAGTCAAGAGAACAAGCTGAGGTCGAGACACAAAATCTACACAGGAGCAGGAAGAGTAAAAGGCAAAAGGAAAATAAGGCAAAGACAACTGAATAAAAATATAACCCAGGGGGGCAAGGGAAGGCAAGGACAACAGAGAACCATATAAAATATAACCCAGGGGGGCAAGGGAAGGCAAGGACAACAGGGAACCAAATAAAATATAAACCAGGGGCAAGGGAAGGCAAGGACAACAGGGAACCAAATAAAATATAAACCAGGGGCAAGGTAAGGCAAGGACAACAGGGAACCAAATAAAATATAAACCATGGGCAAGGGAAGGCAAGAACAACAGGGAACCAAATAAAATATAAACCAGGGGCAAGGGAAGGCAAGGACAACAGGGAACTAAATAAAATATAAACCAGGGGCAAGGGAAGGCAAGGTCAACAGGGAACCAAATAAAATATAACCCAGGGGGGCAAGGGAAGGCAAGGTCAACAGGGAACCAAATAAAATATAACCCAGGGGGGCAAGGGAAGGCAAGGTCAACAGGGAACCAAATAAAATATAACCCAGGGGGGCAAGGGAAGGCAAGGTCAACAGGGAACCAAATAAAATATAAACCAGGGGCGGGGCAAGGGAAGACAAGTTCATCAGGGAACCAAATAAAATATAACCCAGGGGGCAAGGGAAGGCAAGGACAACAGGGAACTAAATAAAATATAAACCAGGGGCAAGGGAAGGCAAGGTCAACAGGGAACCAAATAAAATATATAAACCAGGGGCGGGGCAAGGGAAGACAAGTTCATCAGGGAACCAAATAAAATATAACCCAGGGGCAAGGGAAGGCAAGGTCAACAGGGAACCAAATAAAATATAACCCAGGGGGGCAAGGGAAGGCAAGGTCAACAGGGAACCAAATAAAATATAAACCAGGGGCGGGGCAAGGGAAGACAAGTTCATCAGGGAACCAAATAAAATATAACCCAGGGGCAAGGGAAGGCAAGGTCAACAGGGAACCAAATAAAATATAACCCAGGGGGGCAGGGGAAGGCAAGGTCAACAGGGAACCAAATAAATTATAAACCTGGGGCAAGGGAAGGCAAGGACAACAGGGAACCAAATAAGCAAATCAGACGAGCTTGCTGGCAGCAGGATCAGCAGAGAAAGACAAAGAAAATGACCCAAATGAAAGAGCACTGCCTATTGGGAGTCACACTCTTAAAATAGATTGCTGAACTGCAAGCTTGATAGCTGTATGAAAACCCTGGACTGGATACAGCAATGGCAGGGCAAGAACTAACAGCCGGCCCAGATCAGCTCACATACAGGAGTCAGCGCTGGAATCGTGACAGCGTGCAGCTCCGATCCATCTATCTGCGCAGGCGCTACCATTGGAACTTGTGTATGTAAAATGTGCAAATCGATATCAGTTTGTAATTTGCGGCTCCAACACCACACAAATTGCATAGTAGCGCATAATGCGCAGAAAAGATTCAGGGACTTCCAGGTTTGGGAGCCCCCGAGCCTGAAGAGGAGGAGCAGCGCGCGGCAAGGGAGAAAAAGTGAGTAAAATAACCCAAAAAATTTAAGTATGACAAAAAAAATTATCGGACAGAGGCTGTCAGCAGGATCTTGCTATTATTTAGGGGCAGAAAAGGGGAATTCTGTTTTTGATAGTGTGTCCCTTTACACAGGTGTGCTCGCATAAACTAATAATTGTGCGTTGATTGAGAACCTACAAATAATAAAACAGCAGAAGAACATTTAAAACATGATGGTATCCTAGAATAGGCTTTAGATTGATGGTCAACGTGTCTAATATCACTCCGATCAGTTATTTCGGCTTGTACATCATCGCCTTTGTGATGAAATACTTGGTCGATACGCCAAAGTACATAAGAAAAATTATATCCCCCCCTTCTAGAAGGTTTAATGAGGGCTACATAAACCTCTGGTACAGGTTTCGCCTTCTGAAAGGATTCGGCACACCTGCGAGCTGGGAGGACGCTACGTTCAGGTGTCTTGAGATCTGAACACTGGCTCGTATGTGCCTCGGTTTCTGATGATCCGCTCTGATGACAGGATTCATCTCCATCACCGTCGGATTTGCATTTGAAATGTCAAGAAAGGGAAAAAATACTAAGCGGAAAGATAATGTGCGTATTATACTTAATCAAGAAGACAGCATCAATATCATTCTGTTCCATCTTTGCCGAATTAAAGACCTCTGCAGTCACGACACATCCTGAAGGTCCATCTCTTCATCGTGACATATTGCGATCGGTCTTCTGATGGTGGATTTCTCCGATGGATAACTCGGAGCTGTGACCGCTCCGAATGTTGGGAGTCAGATGTTCTCGACAGACAGGGGTGGATTGAGCAGTCGGGCAAATTGTACCGGAGTCAAGAGCCCGAGCCTATTGTACCGGAGTCAAGAGCCCGGGCCTAAGCGGGGGCCCAGCTATGTCTTGGCTTGCCACTATGTCCGTTGGATGGGACATCCCATAGAGCAAGCCATATAAACACTACCCAGCAGCTCAATCAGCAGCTCGCTTAAAGCATGGGAGAGTGTGCAGGGCTGCCGGAACCGATTGACCGCCAGGGCCTCGGATCTGGAGGAGAGGTTGGAAACAAGGGCAGGGCATAGTTGGGTGCATGGGTGTAGACTGATCGGTCGCCCTTGAGGTATTTTGCCCAGGGCCCCTAGTGGTGTCTGTCTGCCTCTGTCGGAAGAAATATATATCTGTGGCCACCTAATATCATCGGACATCTGGAGAATGTCTTCTAGATATGGTGGAACACCACCTTTATATCCTCAGAAAGCTGACCTAACCACCTTGAAACTTACGTGACAACTTTTATTTATTTTTTTCGTTAATTTTAATTTGTTTAATAGAGTTAATTTAAAATAGTTTAATACAGTTTATTTATATTTATTTTACCTTTACTATTGGTGCTTTTCAAACTTTATTCTTAAGTAAAAAGAGATTTAGCAGTTTCATGTTTTCTCGTTTTTTTTTTGGGGGGGTGCAAGTAGCTGGTCTTGCCTAGGGCACAAAATAGTCTAGCACTGGCCCTGACCGCATGGTCCACCCCTGCACTATTCCACAATACCACAGAGGGGTTACTGTATGATGGCACTTGCTGGCCTGGCACCAAAGGCAAGGCACAATATCTGGGTGCACTGCCACTGACGCCTGTATCAGATTCATATCCTCAGAGGGGTGAGACTGTGTGACGGCACTGTTGCCGAAGCTAAAGGCCCAATTTTAGGCTAGGGTCAAACTAACGCTTTTTTCGCAGCGAACGACAAAAAGTGCGTCCTAACGCATTGAGGTGTTTTTTTCACGGAAAGCGCTTAAACGGTCATACGATGCGCATTTTTGTGCGTGATTTTTTACTGATCCAAACCAGGAAACTGTGGGTGTCTGGACGTTATGTTGGCCGGACATGAGCAGGGTCTGACGTCTCCTAATACCGTACACACGCCGCTATGCGGACGCAGCGCACTCTGTACGTCAGTACTCAGCGTTCTCGAAAAAATGCGTTCATTTTCCACTTGCGTTGCGCTGCCAGACTTTCGTGTGGCCATACTTCGTATATTGGCTGTCATTGCGTGTGATTTGCTGCTAGTGCGGCGGTGATTAAGTGCGCCAGAACGCACGTTAAAAGTGCGCTGGTCTGACCTCAGCCTTAAAGCACCTATTGTTACTTTCATCCAAAGCCTGCATAAGTTTCACAATAATTTAGCCAAAAAAATCACTAAACCTGTTCTGCGTGTCCGACTCCTAAAACGTCTCCTCTTTTCATACAGGATGCCGCCCCAAGCAGTTGTTTATGGATAGATTAAAGGAAAAGCATTTACCGTCATTTGAAACATATTTTTTTTGTTTTTAATTGATTCTATACATCCTACAAATCCGCCACTTCACGGGCAGGTTATGGGGACCTCCTAGGCACGATATTTGAAGGAATTTTTCATTTTTATTTTTAACCCTTATTTCATGGAAAACTCACTGTTCCTTTAAAAACGTTTTTTTTTTACTTTTTGTCCTGGTTTCCTGTCCCCCAGGGCACTACCCGGACCCCCATACACCTTTTATGGCAAATATCTAGCATATATGCCCTCTTGGAGGGCACTCTAAAAATCGAATTTTCAGCCCCATTGACTTGTATTGAGTTCGAGTTCGGGTTCGGATTCGAACATTTGGAAAGTTCGGGTTCGGATCCGAACCGAACTCGGGGGGTGTTCAGCTGATCCCTAATCAGGAGGTTAGGTGATACTGAGAGGAAGGGAAGACACTGAATAAGCAATAAACAGTAATTAATACTAATGGAAGACAAGATGGGAGAAGGATAGACAACAGAATGAGCAATAATATAGAAATAGTATGAGTATATACAGTTGTGTTCAAAATTATTCAACCCCCAATGCTGTAAAGGGTTTTAGGGAATTTAGTGTACATTTGTAATTGTATTCAGAATGAAATCCTACAAGGACTTTTTAAAGAACCATATGCAACTAAAATGACATCAATTGGTTTTGTAATACAGTAGTAAATGTTTCTTTTGTGAATTCTTCATTGACACAATTATTCAACGCCTTAAAGACTACCACTCTGAAGAACAGAGGTTCATTCAAGTGTTTTCAATCAGGTATTGAAAACACCTGTGGATGTCACGGAGCAGCAATAAAGCATAATAAGCACCAATTAGGCAGCTTTAAAATGACTGTGATACTCAGCTCCTTCTAGACATTTACTGGTGTGGTTACAAACATGGTGAAGTCAAGAGAATGGTCCAGGAAGACAAGAGAAGAGGTGATTACTCTTCACAGGAAGGGCAATGGCTATAAGAAGATAGCAAAGATGTTAAACATACCAAGAGAGACCATAGGAAGCATCATTCACAAATTCAAGGCAAAGGGCACTGTTGAAACGCTACCTGGTCGTGGCAGAAAGAAGATGCTGACTTCGACTGCTGTGCGCTACCTGAAGCGTAGAGTGGAGAAAAGTCCCCGTGTGACTGCTGAGGAACTGAGAAAAGATTTGTCAGATGTGGGTACTGAAGTTTCAGCTCAGACAATACGGCGCACACTGCGTAATGAAGGCCTCCATGCCAGAACTCCCAGGCGCACCCCCTTGCTGTCTCCAAAGAATAAGAAGAGTCGACTGCAGTATGCCAAAAGTCATGTGGACAAACCACAGAGGTTTTGGGATAGTGTTCTGTGGACTGATGAAACAAAATTAGAACTGTTTGGGCCCATGGATCAACGCTATGTTTGGAGGAGGAAGAACAAGGCCTATGAAGAAAAGAACACCTTGCCTACTGTGAAGCATGGCGGGGGGTCAATCATGCTTTGGGGCTGTTTTGCTTCTGCAGGTACAGGGAAGCTTCAGCGTGTGCAAGGTACCATGAATTCTCTTCAGTACCAGGAGATATTGGATGACAATGTGATGCAGTCCGTCACAAACCTGAGGCTTGGGAGACGTTGGACCTTTCAACAGGACAATGATCCCAAGCATACCTCCAAGTCCACTAGAGCATGGTTGCAGATTAAAGGCTGGAACATTTTGGAGTGGCCATCGCAGTCACCTGACTTAAATCCGATTGAGAACCTCTGGTGGGACTTAAAGAAAGCAGTTGCAGTGCGCAAGCCTAAGAATGTGACTGAACTGGAGGCTTTTGCCCATGACGAATGGGCGAAGATACCCGTAGATGGCTGCAAGACACTTGTGTCAAGCTATGCTTCACGTTTAAAAGCTGTTATAACTGTAAAAGGATGTTGTACTAAGTACTAAGATTGAATGTCACTTGGGGGTTGAATAAAACTGATAATGATGTGAGCACAGAAAAGACATTTGTGGTTATTTCATTATAAATGTTATGTTATATTTGTCTGACCTACACGTGCCTCTTTGATTTAATTGTAAGCAAGATGACTGAATGATCAAAATCAATGTCAAACTGGCCAAAACACTCAATTTCAGTGGGGGTTGAATAATTTTGAACACAACTGTAGGAAGCAGGAAAGAAACTAATAGAATACCGGTATATAAGGAGATGAGTAGAGAGAGAAACAGGAGAGAGAAATACTTTTTCCATGTAGTGTACATGGGTCAAAATGAAGCGATTCTTACCGATGTGCAAAAACGGTGATTTCTTGAAGGCCCTCCCCTGAGAACATCGAGTTCGGAACGGAAGGTCATAGAGGCGGGATGTGGATGAAGTTACATAATAGCAGTGTCGAGCATCGCAAAGAGGAACAGCAACAATCTCCTGCTGGAGACGGACAGGCAGGGCTAACAGTGCTGAGTGACGGAGAAGAGAAAGGAAAGAGGGTGCAATAAAGCGAGAGACAGGGCAGGGTGTTAGAGCAGAATCCAGGGTAAAAGGACCAGAGGGAACAGCAAGGGGTGAGAGGGAGAAAAGGATAATGGACCAGCTACCAGTCTGAAAAGTGGTTGGATGGGGAAGAGACACATTGAGGGTGAGAGGGATGGGGAAGAGACACATTGAGGGTGAGAGGGATGGGGAAGAGGCACATTGAGGGTGAGAGGGATGGGGAAGAGGCACATTGAGGGTGAGAGGGATGGGGAAGAGGCACATTGAGGGTGAGAGGGATGGGGAAGAGGCACATTGAGGGTGAGAGGGATGGGGAAGAGACACATTGAGGGTGAGAGGGATGGGGAAGAGGCACATTGAGGGTGAGAGGGATGGGGCAGAGGCACATTGAGGGTGAGAGGGATGGGGCAGAGACACATTGAGGGTGAGAGGGATGGGGCAGAGGCACATTGAGGGTGAGATGGATGGGGCAGATGCACATTGAAGGTGAGAGGGATGGGGAAGAGACACATTGAGGGTGAGAGGGATGGGGAAGAGGCACATTGAGGGTGAGAGGGATGGGGAAGAGGCACATTGAGGGTGAGAGGGATGGGGCAGAGGCACATTGAGGGTGAGAGGGATGGGGCTGAGACACATTGAGGGTGAGAGGGATGGGGCAGAGGCACATTGAGGGTGAGAGGGATGGGGCAGAGACACATTGAGGGTGAGAGGGATGGGGCAGAGACACATTGAGGGTGAGAGGGATGGGGCAGATGCACATTGAAGGTGAGAGGGATGGGGCAGACACACATTGAGGGTGAGAGGGATGGGGCAGAGGCACATTGAGGGTGAGAGGGATGGGGAAGAGGCACATTGAGGGTGAGAGGGATGGGGCAGAGGCACATTGAGGGTGAGAGAGATGGGGCAGACACACATTGAGGGTGAGAGGGATGGGGCAGAGGCACATTGAGGGTGAGAGAGATGGGGCAGACACACATTGAGGGTGAGAGGGATGGGGCAGAAGGTAGAGGCACATTGAGGGTGAGAGGGATGGGGCAGAGGCACATTGAGGGTGAGAGGGATGGGCAGAGGCACATTGAGGGTGAGAGGGATGGGCAGAGGCACATTGAGGGTGAGAGGGATGGGGCAGAGGCACATTGAGGGTGAGAGGGATGGGGCAGACACACATTGAGGGTGAGAGGGATGGGGCAGAGGCACATTGAGGGTGAGAGGGATGGGGCAGAGACACATTGAGGGTGAGAGGGATGGGGCAGAGGCACATTGAGGGTGAGATGGATGGGGCAGACACACATTGAGGGTGAGAGGGATGGGGCAGAGACACATTGAGGGTGAGAGGGATGGGGCAGAGGCACATTGAGGGTGAGATGGATGGGGCAGAGGCACATTGAGGGTGAGAGGGATGGGGAAGAGACACATTGAGGGTGAGAGGGATGGGGAAGAGACACATTGAGGGTGAGAGGGATGGGGAAGAGGCACATTGAGGGTGAGAGGGATGGGGAAGAGGCACATTGAGGGTGAGAGGGATGGGGAAGAGGCACATTGAGGGTGAGAGGGATGGGGCTGAGACACATTGAGGGTGAGAGGGATGGGGCAGAGGCACATTGAGGGTGAGAGGGATGGGGCAGACACACATTGAGGGTGAGAGGGATGGGGCAGAGGCACATTGAGGGTGAGAGGGATGGGGCAGACACACATTGAGGGTGAGAGGGATGGGGCAGAGGCACATTGAGGGTGAGAGGGATGGGGCTGAGACACATTGAGGGTGAGAGGGATGGGCAGAGGCACATTGAGGGTGAGAGGGATGGGGCAGACACACATTGAGGTGAGAGGGATGGGGCAGAGGCACATTGAGGGTGAGAGGGATGGGGCAGACACACATTGAGGTGAGAGGGATGGGGCAGAGGCACATTGAGGGTGAGAGGGATGGGGCTGAGACACATTGAGGGTGAGAGGGATGGGGCAGAGGCACATTGAGGGTGAGAGGGATGGGGCAGACACACATTGAGGGTGAGAGGGATGGGGCAGAGGCACATTGAGGGTGAGAGGGATGGGGCAGAGGCACATTGAAAAGCACCAAATTGGCAGCAAAATTGCACCAAGCAGTGAATTTTCCCATACGGTGCATTTTCGTGGCCATTCGGCTATTCAGAGAGCAGGCAGTTTGCAAAAATATAGGCGAATTGCCAGTGAAATGCGGTGCTGTTCGACGGCAGTGAAATCCCCCATAGAGAAGTAATGGTTAATCTATTCACATTTAACAGCAGAGAAATGTCAGTGAAATGCCCTGCTGTTCGGTGTTTTCATTCGTCAGGTTTAATCAGGCGAATCCCATAGGCTTCAATTTTAAAAATATTCCCTGTTTTTATTAAATATTCATTAAACCGTTTATTCTTTTAATTTGCAGCAAAAAGTCTCTTCATTTATTTAGGATTTTTTTTCCCCCGATTCTCTTTAAAATGGCCTGGGGGGATGGGGGTCTTTAATGGACATTTTTAATATTATTCATAGGACCTTATATATAATTACCAGGTATTTTCATGCACTCATTTTGTTTTGCAAACGCCTTTAAAAGTTGCTGGATTTCTTTTTACCCCGTTTGGCGGCTTGTCAGCCTTTGGCGGCGGCTGGTTGGCAGTCTGTTCGGCGGCTTGTCAGCCTTTGGCGGCGGCTGGTTGGCAGTCTGTTCGGTGGCTTGTCAGCCTTTGGCGGCGGCTGGTTGGCAGTCTGTTCGGCGGCTTGTCAGTCTTTGGTGGCGGCTGGTTGGCAGTCTGTTCGGCGGCTTGTCAGCCTTTGGCGGCGGCTGGTTGGCAGTCTGTTCGGTGATTAGTCAGCCTTTGGCGGTGGCTGGTTGGCAGTCTGTTCGGCGGCTTGTCAGTCTTTGGTGGCGGCTGGTTGGCAGTCTGTTCGGCGGCTTGTCAGCCTTTGGCGGCGGCTGGTTGGCAGTCTGTTCGGCGGTTAGTCAGCCTTTGGCGATGGCTGGTTGGCAGTCTGTTCGGCGGCTTGTCAGCCTTTGGCGGCTGGTTGGCAGTCTGTTCGGTGGCTTGTCAGCCTTTGGCGGCGGCTGGTTTGCAGTCTGTTCGGCGGTTAGTCAGCCTTTGGCGGTGGCTGGTTGGCAGTCTGTTCGGCGGCTCATCGGCTTTTTTGAAGTCAGTTTGGCGGTTATCCGATTCGTTCAGCGGTTTGCCGGATGCTTTCGGAGGGTCGATTCTTTGCATTTCAGGGACTCAGTATTCACCACAGGATCAGCGAATCTAACTCACCGAAGTGCGGCGAACAGGAGAGCACCCAAATGTCGGTGACATTTTATTGCTCTCTGAATAACCCTGCAAGTGACCTGCCTTGAATTCCTTCCCGCAGAATTTGAGTTATACATGTTGCAGGGCAGCACTTTTCCCTGTGCTCCCCTCTGCATGAAATAATACGTGTCCAGGAAAACATGGCCGACCTGGCGACCCATTACATAACGCGTGCTTTACATAACAAAATACAAGTGGGTGTTTAGGCCGGGGTCAGACGAGCGTTTTGCAACGTGGAAGGAACATCCGTGAGATTGGTCGTCCCTTTCACTCTGACGCCCGTCTGGCCGCCTCGCTGAGTGCCGTTAGTGCGCTCAGTGCTGCAAGGCTCCATCCTCCTATGTCTACGACGCGCATTCGACAGGGAGGCTTGCTGCACGGCCGCTGTCGCTCGCGCAATTCGTGTGAGCGCAACAGCCTGTGGCCTGACCCTGTCGAAAGGTCACAACGCTGCGACAGACGCCGGGGGGCGCGTCAGTACCGGCGCACATAGTGAGCTCGTCTGACACCAGCCTTAGATTGTAAGCTCATGGGCAATGAAAAGAAAATAGACCGGCCGCTGTTTTCTTCCTCTAATTTAAGTTTAAAAAGGTCCCTTTAAATATGAGGATAAATAATGATACTAATAATCTGTCGTAAAAATCCTTTCCTTGCCGTTATGTAAAGTTATGTGCTGTGTTTTGTAACATTACAGGCCAGTGGGGCAAAGTGCAGGCAGCTCATGCACAGCTGCAGGTGGCTATACACTGCCACCCTGTGGAAAATAGGAGTAACTGCACCATTTACATTTTCTATATTTTTTCTAACTGGAGGGAAAGAATAACAAAAAAAAAAGTAAAAACAAAGCATTTCATAAGTTTTCCCAGTCTGCTTTATGCTAGAGAAATTTTACTAATTCATCGCTTAGTTCGGCCGTTCTCAACCCTGGTCCTCAGGTCCTCCTAACAGGCCAGGTTTGCAGGATATCTGAAGCCCAGCACAGGTGATATGATTGCTGCTCAGTGATTGCAGGATTCAGTCTGCATTTCCTCAAGGTGATCCTTAAAACCTGTCCTGTTAGGGGGACCTGAGGACCAGGGTTGAGAACCAATGACCTAATACAGGGGTCAGCAACATTGGCTTCCTGATGTTTTGGGAACTACATCTCCCATGATGCTCAGTCACCCATTAGGCTGACTGAGCCACATGGGAAATGTAGTTCCCAAAACGTCAGGGATGCGATGTTGCTGACCTCTGACCTAGCAGGAGGAGCAGCATATTTATGGCCAATAATTAAATAAACATTTTTTGCTACTTCTGAGAAAACAGGAGAAGCATTAAAAATATGATATATTCGGATTTATATATGCACGAATTAGGCGTGCCGGGTCGCCCATGTTTTCCTGGACACATATTGCAATTGCATGCAGAGGGGATTACAGGGGAAAGTGCTGCCCTGCAACATGTATAAGTCATATGCCGCAGGAAAAAGTTAAGGCAGGTCCCTGGGTTCCTTTTTTATTTCTTGCCTGCAGGGTATGATTATACATGGTACAGGGTGGCATTTCTCATGCGCTGCCCATCAACATGAATAGATTATAACTGTGCAGGAAAACAAATATTTCTGTTACTAGTGTTGCAGCCAAAGTGTCTTAAAGGGTTAAATCGCCGAGCAGTGAATCGCACATTTAAACCTTTTTCTTTTTTCTTCATTAAATTCCCCAAAACATAATTATAAATTTAACGATTATTCTTACAGTTTATTTTGGCTTCAAAGCAACAATCTCTTTCCAGATCAGATCACGGCCCGAAAACAGAAAAAGAAATCCTTTTATCAATGTTAAATTATATGAGAGGACGAAATGATACGGTAACTAACGCAGCCTGATCCCAAACGCAACGTGATCCCAAACGCAACGTGATCCCAAACGCAACGTGATCCCAAACGCAACGTGATCCCAAACTCAGCGTGATCCCAAACTCAGCGTGATCCCAAACGCAACGTGATCCCAAACTCAGCGTGATCCCAAACGCAACGTGATCCCAAACTCAGCGTGATCCCAAACGCAACGTGATCCCAAACGCAACGTGATCCCAAACGCAACGTGATCCCAAACTCAGCGTGATCCCAAACTCAGCGTGATCCCAAACGCAACGTGATCCCAAACTCAGCGTGATCCCAAACGCAACGTGATCCCAAACTCAGCGTGATCCCAAACGCAACGTGATCCCAAACGCAACGTGATCCCAAAACGCAAGCGTGATCCCAAACGCAACGTGATCCCAAACGCAACGTGATCCCAAACGCAGCGTGATCCCAAACGCAACGTGATCCCAAACGCAACGTGATCCCAAACGCAGCGTGATCCCAAACGCAACGTGATCCCAAACTCAGCGTGATCCCAAACTCAACGTGATCCCAAACGCAGCGTGATCCCAAACGCAGCGTGATCCCAAACGCAGCGTGATCCCAAACGCAACGTGATCCCAAACGCAACGTGATCCCAAACTCAGCGTGATCCCAAACTCAACGTGATCCCAAACTCAGCGTGATCCCAAACGCAACGTGATCCCAAACGCAGCGTGATCCCAAACGCAACGTGATCCCAAACGCAACGTGATCCCAAACTCAGCGTGATCCCAAACTCAGCGTGATCCCAAACGCAACGTGATCCCAAACGCAGCGTGATCCCAAACGCAACGTGATCCCAAACGCAACGTGATCCCAAACGCAGCGTGATCCCAAACGCAACGTGATCCCAAACGCAGCGTGATCCCAAACGCAGCGTGATCCCAAACGCAGCGTGATCCCAAACGCAACGTGATCCCAAACGCAGCGTGATCCCAAACGCAGCGTGATCCCAAACGCAACGTGATCCCAAACGCAACGTGATCCCAAACGCAGCGTGATCCCAAACGCAACGTGATCCCAAACGCAGCGTGATCCCAAACGCAGCGTGATCCCAAACGCAGCGTGATCCCAAACGCAACGTGATCCCAAACGCAGCGTGATCCCAAACGCAACGTGATCCCAAACGCAACGTGATCCCAAACTCAGCGTGATCCCAAACGCAACGTGATCCCAAACGCAGCGTGATCCCAAACGCAGG
The DNA here is from genome assembly GCA_009667805.1 of Leptobrachium leishanense. NCBI lineage: Eukaryota > Metazoa > Chordata > Amphibia > Anura > Megophryidae > Leptobrachium > Leptobrachium leishanense. The sequence goes on from CM019065.1 coordinate 385,570,507, forward strand.
GTGATCCCAAACGCAGGGTGATCCCAAACGCAATGGGATCCCAAACGCAACGGGATCCCAAACGCAACGTGATCCCAAACGCAGCGTGATCCCAAACGCAGGGTGATCCCAAACGCAGGGTGATCCCAAACGCAATGGGATCCCAAACGCAACGGGATCCCAAACGCAACGTGATCCCAAACGCAGCGTTATCCCAAACGCAACCGAAGGCTAATGTCAGAGGTGTGTTCAATACCTCAGCCGCTGCAAGTGCTAAGTTAGCAACTTGCCATTGAACGCTGTTCTGCCGCTCAGCGCTCAGCCCTGCTAACTTAGCACTTGCAGCGACCCGAGAAGATGCTGCGAGTAGCTGCGTGTGACGTAGTAAAGATGGCCGCCGCCATGAAGCAAGTAACAATTCCGTACAGCAATGTTAATTTTGAGGTTTTTGTTCACAAAAGCACAAAATATTTATTTATTATTTACCCCTACACATAGACATACAGTCAGGTCCAGAAATATTGGGACATGGACACAATTGTAACATCTTTGGCTCTATACACCACCACAATGGAGTTGGAATGAAACAAACACATTGTGCTTTAACTGCAGACTGTCAGCTTTAATTTGAGGGTATGTACATCCAACTCAGGTGAACGGTGTAGGACTTACAGCAGTTTGCAGATGTGCCTCCCACTTGTTAAGGGACCAAAAGTAATGGGACAGAATAATAATCATAAATCAAACTTTCCCTTCTTAATACTTGGTTGCAAATCCTTTACAGTCAATCACAGCCTGAAGTCTGGAATGCATAGACATCACCAGACGCTGGGTTTCATCCCTGGTGATGCTCTGCCAGGCCTCTACTGCAACTGTCTTCAGTTCCTGCTTGTTCTTGGGGCATTTTCCCTTCAGGTTTGTCTTCAGCAAGTGAAATGCTGCTCAATGGGATTCAGGTCAGGTGATTGACTTGGCCATTGCATAACATTCCACTTCTGTCCCTTCAAAAACTCTTTGGTTGCTTTTGCAGTATGCTTTGGGTCATTGTCCATCTGCACTGTGAAGCGCCGTCCAATGAGTTCTGCAGCATTTGGCTGAATGTGAGCAGATAATATTGCCCCAAACACTTCAGAATTCATCCTGCTGCTTTTGTCAGCAGTCACATCATCAATAAATACAAGAGAACCAGTTCCATTGGCAGCCATACATGCCCACGCCATGACACTACCACCACCATGCTTCACTGATGAGGTGGTATGCTTAGGATCATGAGCAGTTCCTTTCCTTCTCCATACTCTTCTCTTCCCATCACTCTGGTACAAGTTGATCTTGGTCTCATCTGTCCTTAGGATCTTGTTCCAGAACTGTGAAGGCTTTGTTAGGTGTTGTTTGGCAAACTCTAATCTGGCCTTCCTGTTTTTGAGGCTCACCAATGGTTTACATCTTGTGGTGAACCCTCTGTATTCACTCTGGTGAAGTCTTCTCTTGATTGTTGACTTTGACACACATACACCTACCTCCAGGAGAGTGTTCTTGATCTGGCCAACTGTTGTGAAGGGTGTTTTCTTCCCCAGGGAAAGAATTCTTCGGTCATCCACCACAGTTGTTTTCCGTGGTCTCCCGGATCTTTTGCTGTTGCTGAGCTCACCGGTGCGTTCCTTCTTTTTGAGAATGTTCCAAACAGTTGTTTTGGCCACGCCTAATGTTCTTGCTATCTCTCTGATGGGTTTCTTTTGTTTCTTCAGCCTAATGATGGCTTGCTTCACTGATAGTGACAGCTCTTTGGATCTCATCTTGAGAGTTGACAGCAACAGATTCCAAATGCAAATAGCACACTTGAAATGAACTATGGGCCTTTTATCTGCACATTGTAATTGGGGTAATGAGGGAATATCACACACCTGGCCATGGAACAGCTGAGAAGCCAATTGTCCCATTACTTTTGGTCCCTTAACAAGTGGGGGCACATCTGCAAACTGCTGTAAGTCCTACACGTTCACCTGAGTTGGATGTACATACCCTCAAATTAAAGCTGACAGTCTGCAGTTAAAGCACATTGTGTTTGTTTCATTCCAACTCCATCGTGGTGGTGTATAGAGCCAAAGATATTACAATTGTGTCCATGTCACAATATTTCTGGACCTGACTGTATATTACAGCTCAATTATATTTTGTTTCAGAAGTAAACATAACGTTTATTCAATAAAAACTATCATTTGTGGTCTGTGCATACAAAACGGAATCGTGCTGTCTGCTTTTCTTTATCATATTTTGTCCGAGTCAAACGAAAAACAATCTGAATCTTTCATTAAGAAATCATCGACCATTTTACTTCGAAATTCGCATCCAAAGCGTTCAATGACCCTGCTGCAGCAATTCAGCTGCTGCTGAGGTATTGAACGGGGCTCAGATGAACGCATTCTGAGCGCACTCTGCGTGCGTGCACAACGGACAGACGTACTGACGGAAGATACTGTAGACACCACACAATCTGTTTTTCTTGACGGACGTAGAAAAAAAAAAAGGAATTATGAGAAACAAAATTAAGATGAAAAATTATAAAAATGTGAAAATGATATGAAAAGCCATTGTGTGCGTCAAGGTGCTGGACGTCGCAAATACGCTGCGTCTGACGTCTCCTCATCACTCACACAGAACGATATGCGCACTCTGCGTCCGTCTAGCGGTTTTACATTCTTGCCTAACTTGCATCCGTTTGCCACGTGCGTTGTGCGTGCGCAGTTCTGTGCGGACGCACTTCGTGTGTGGGTCTCTATTGATCATGATTCTATGCTATGACGGACGTTAAACTGTGCGGCAACACGGACGTGATCACTGCGTTCGTCTGACACCGGCCTTAACATGTATCAGTGTTATATTGGTTAGTATATATCTGTATTAACCTTTATAAATCAACTCAAATCAACCTCAAACTCTGCCCCCCTGATATTTCTGACCTACAGGGTCTCCTTCATATATTCAGGGTGTGGGTGTGTTTTTAGGGGCTCCTCCATATATTCAGGGTGTGCGGGTGTCTTTTAGGGGTTCCTCCATATATTCAGGGTGAGCGGGTGTCTTTTTAGGGGCTCCTCTATATATTCAGGGTGTGTGGGTGTATTTTTAGGGGCTCCTCCATATATTCAGGGTGTGCAGGTGTCTTTTTAGGGGCTCCTCTATATATTCAGGGTGTGTGGGTGTATTTTTAGGGGCTCCTCCATATATTCAGGGTGTGTGGGTGTATTTTTAGGGGCTCCTCCATATATTCAGGGTGTGCGGGTGTCTTTTTAGGGGCTCCTCTATATATTCAGGGTGTGTGGGTGTATTTTTAGGGTCTCCTTCATATATTCAGGGTGTGGGTGTGTTTTTAGGGGCTCCTCCATATATTCAGGGTGAGCGGGTGTCTTTTTAGCGGCTTCTCCATATATTCAGGGTGAGCGGGTGTATTTTTAGGGGTTCCTCCATATATTCAGGGTGTGCGGGTGTCTTTTTAGGGGCTCATCCATATATTCAGGGTGTGCGGGTGTCTTTTTAGGGGCTCCTCCATATATTCAGGGTGTGCGGGTGTCTTTTTAGGGGCTCATCCATATATTCAGGGTGTGTGGGTGTCATTTTAGGGGCTCCTCCATATATTCAGCGTGTGCGGGTGTCTTTTTAGGGGTTCCTCCATATATTCAGGGTGTGTGGGTGTCTTTTTTGGGGCTCCTCTATATATTCAGGGTGTGCAGGTGTCTTTTTAGGGGCTCCTCCATATATTCAGGGTGTGTGGGTGTCTTTTTAGGGGATACTCCATATATTCAGGGTGTGTGGGTGTCTTTTTAGGGGCTCCTCCATATATTCAGGGTGTGCGGGTGTCTTTTTAGGGGCTCCATTACCAGGGATCTCCAATCTCCCCCATTGTTGTTTCTGAACTACGTGTCCCATGATTCTCTGGCCATTTCTTACATTCAGAGAATTCTGGGAGTTGTAGGCAATAAACCCCTGTGGGAGCAGAGTTTAGGATCCCTGCTCTATATTGAAGTCTGTTTAATCACTCAGCACTCCCTGAAATGCGTATCATATCGCCCCCTTCAGGACAGAGAGATTTTTATTCCTTTTTGCTGTTTTATGTATAGTTATTTGTAACGCGGTATTTAAGGCTGTTTCACGTAATAATAAAATATTTCAATCTGAGTTTTTAACCGTTTGTTTCTGCAGAATAACACGTACAGGGTTATTCAGAGAGAGGTGAAAATCAGGAGAATGACTGGAGAATAACACATAGGAAATAATTATTAAAGCCGCGTGTTTTCTCCGGGTGAATCTCGGAGTTTTAGGGTTTGTGAAGAATTAAAGCCTTTGCTCGTCGTTCGAATAAACTGACTTTTCCTCAGATATTCCTTTTTATGGATTAGTAATGATATCGGGCAGCATCCCGACGCAGCTGCAAGCTCCGCAGTAAAAAGGCAGAGGTCAGCAACCTTGACCATCCTGGCATTTTGGAACTCCATCTCCCATGAGCCTCTGCCGACCTAGTAAGTGACTGAGCATCATGGGAGATGTGGTTCAAAAACATCTAGGGGGGGGGGTGTTCACTGTTCAGATATTTTTGTAGTTTTAAAGAGGTCAGGATGTGAGGAGTGCGCCCCCTTCTCTCCCTCAGCGCTCTCGATCTGGAGATAATGCGGGTGAAGCAGAGGAGTTTCCTCCACCCCACCCAGCGTCACCAACAGACGGAATTTCTGAATATCCCGGCCGCCGGATCGGTCACACACAGAGAGCGGGCAACGTCACCCTCTGAGACCAATCGCTTTTAGCGAGCGTTCTCAGGGAGGCAGCGGTGGATCAGATCTGTGCATGCGCGTGCAGCTCCGACCCATCGCTCTGCGCAGGCGCTGCGGGACTTGTGTGCATAAAGTGTGCGAGTCGCGCAACGTGCGGATCCTACTCCACGCAAGTTGCATAAGAGCGCAAACTGCGCACCAAAGCTGGACTCAGAAGCCCCTGAGCCCGCAGGGTCGAGCTGCAGCGACGAGGGGGAAAAGGCGAGTATTTATAGCGTAAAATAAATAATTGTACGGGGATGTCAGCAGAATCTGCCCAATTATTTAACGGTGGGGGGGGATGTTGTTACCTTTTTATTACGGTGTCCCTTTAATATCGGGACAGAACCTGGGATAAACAGAAGGTTCTGGTACAGTCGGGTCCAGGGACAGAACGCGACGTCTGGACGTGGGACTCATCACGAATTTGTAACGAGCGCGATACGTTAATGCGTCTGTTCCCGCGACGTGACTTAAGGCTAGGGTCAGACGAACGCATTTTTCGCGTTGTCCGTGAAAAAAGTGCGTTCGAACGAATGGACGCATTTTTTCACGGAGTACGCGATAGCGGTCATACGATGCGCATTTTCATCCGTGATTTTGTACGGATCATCAATAAAACACTTTTTGCGTCTGGACGTTATGTTGGCCGGACATTAGCAGCGTCTGACGTCTCCCAATCACGCACACACGCCGCTAGCGGACGCAGCGCACTCTGTACGTCAGTAGTAGCGGTTTGACGTTCTAGAAAAAATGCGTTCGTTTGCCACTTGCGTTGCACGGACGAACTTTCGTGCGGCCGTTCGTCGTATGTTACCCGGCATTGGACGTCATTTGCTGCTAGCACGGCCGTGATTTCGTGCGGCTAAACGCACGTTAAAACTGCGTTCGTCTGACCTTAGCCTAAAGCTTTTCATCTCGACGGGTCCCTCCTCACCAACATGTCTTTTCTTGTCCGGACAAATACTTCACTGACTGGAATAAAGAGGGGCGCAGCAGCCGCGCAGCCCGACCTGCGCTTATCTGGCGCTTTATTGGACCCGGCGTCCAGGAGGGCTCTTTTTTTTTTTTTAATCTTATTTTTTAAAATCTTTTTGGGTTTTTTTTTTTTGCGTGTTTTTGGCAGACCTAGATTTCTGAGCACACTGCAGGGTTTTGTTTCCACCGCCTCCGTGACCCAATAACGACGCTGCCAAACCTAACATGAGCCGCGTCCAGCACGAGGTTTATTTATAGGGAACGAGTCGCTCCGGCTCGAAGGGAGATCGCCAAGTGATTAGCGGAGGCTCTGGCCGCCGCGCGGCATGACACGATTTTTATTCTACCGCCCAAAATAGCAGCATAAACTGCTAATGATCCCGGTGAGACTGCGTGTCCGAGGATCCACAGCGTCAAAGATTTCCCTAGAATATAAATAAATTATAATCAGGAATTTTTGAAACATCCAGCGAGGACGCGTCACCATACTTCATCTGAACGGACCATTTTAAAGCCTGAAACAGGGGTCAGCAACCTTGGCCCACCAGATATTTTGGAACTACATCTCCCATGATGCTCAGCTACTCATTAGGTTAACAGCGGATCATGGGAAACGTAGTTCAAAAACATCTAAGGAGTTTTTCAGAGAACACTGAAATGTCACCGGCTTTTCGGTGCTCTCTCGTTCGCCACACTTCGGAGAGTTCAATTCGCCGGCCCTATTGTGAATTCAGCATTCACCGCAGGGTCCCCAAAGTGCACCAAATCGACCCACTGAACGCATCTGAAAAACCGACGCAAAACCGCTGAATCAATTAGAAAAAACGCCGAACACAGACACTAACATGCCAAAAAATGGCAATGACCCGCCGAACAGACCGGAGAAAGCTGACGTGCAGTCGAACGTGGTAAAAAAACAACAAAAATCAACAAAAACTCAGCAACTTTTAAAGGCCTGGAAAATGCCTGGAAATAATATATAAGGTCCTATGAATAACAATAATATGATCTGTTACAAAAAAAAAACTGCTGTTTAAAAAAAATAAATAAATAAATAAAATATCGGGAAAAAAAAATTGCGTAAGAAAAAAATAGACATTTTGCTGCAAATGAAAAGAATAAACGGTTGAATAAATATTTATTAAAAACAGGGAATTTTGTTGGCATTGAAACCTGTGGGACTCACCTGATTAAGGCTAGGGTCAGACGAACGCATTATTCGCAGCGACCGTCAAAAAGTGCGTCCGAACGCATTGACGTATTTTTTCACGGAATGCGCGAAAACGGTCAGATAACGCGCATTTTCGTGCGTGTTTTTTTACAGTTCGTCAATAAAACATGGACGTTATGTTGGCCGGACATTAGCAGCGTCTGACGTCTCCAAATCACGCACACACGCCGCTAGCGGACGCAGCGCACTCTGTACGTCCGTACTAGCGTTTCTGCGTTCTCGAAAAAATGTGTTTGTTTGCCGCTTGCGTTGAGCGGCCGAACTTTCGTGCAGCCGTACTTCGTATATTGGCCGTTATTGCCCGTCATTTGCTGTTACTACGGCCGTGTTTAAGTGCGCCTAAACGCACGTTAAAAATGCGTTAGTCTGACCCCAGACTAAACCTGCTGCATAAAACCACCAAAAATCACTGAATCGGGGCATTTCGGTGCTGTTCGGTGTCTGTGGATGGATTAACCATTGTTTCTCTGTGGGGCTTTCACTGCCGCCGGAGATTGCTGTATTACGCTGGCGATTCGCCAGTCTTTGACGAATTGCCAGCTTTTTTGAATAGCCACGAAATTGCACCGTACGGGGAAGTTCACAGTTCGGTGCAATTCGGCGGCCAATTCGGTGCTCTTCAGTGTGCCAAGGGTCAAGGCTGCTGATCTCTGGCCTAAAACAACTCAATATATGACCATGAATCTATAAAATTAGGGATATTATGTCTGCGAGTGCTAAAAAGCAAAGAAAAGCAAGTGCATAATAATAACTTTCAACATACAGTATATTGGAATTTTTACTTATTATACTGACAAAGAGATTTCACCTACAGCAGAGGAAAAGGTTCTGTACAGTTAAAACAACAAAGACATGCAGGGTTATCCAAAGAGATTCGAAAAGTCACCGCACGTTCGGTGACTTTTCGTTCTCTTCAATTCGGTTCCTTTTGCCGATGCATTTCGGTGACCCTGCGTGTATTCAGCAAACAGCACAGGGTCCCCGAATTGCAGAAAAGCTGCCGAAAACCTGACGAACACTAACGAATGCATGCTTAAAAACAAGCAAAAACATCTGGATTAACCTTCGAAAAGCCGAACAGGAGCCGAACAGGAGCCGAACATGAGCGAATCACACCGAGCCGAAGCAGCTGTGACGTAGAGGAGGCAGTGAATAAATTAGAAAAACCATTTGTATGAATCTGGGAAAAGAAACGCTGTTTGCAAAGAAACTACTGAGCGAAAATGTCTGAAATTTTCACAGGAGGTCCAGGGAATGATAATAAAGAGGGCTGTTACAAAAAAAATAAGTTAATTGAAAAAAAAAAAAAAAAAATATTCGGACTTTTTAAAAAAAATAAAAAAAATCTGAAAAATGCTTAAAGTATCCTAAAAAATCTATAAATAAAGAGACTTTTTGCTGCAGAATTTTATAATGAACGGTTTATTAGATATTGAATTAAAACGGGAATATTTTTAACATTGAAGCCTATGGGATTCTCCTGAATAAATTTGCCGAATGAAACCACCGAATGGCAGGGCATTTCGGGAACCTTTCACTGCTGGTTTGTGTTCTCTGAATAGCCGAAGCAGTGCTTCTCTATGGGGATTTCACTGCCCTCGAACAGGAACCGAACAGTCACCGTATGTGCAGGCAATTCGCCAGGATTTGGCGAATTGCCTGCTCTCTGGATAGCCGAATGGCCAGGAAAGGTAACCGAACGCTGATTTTCAGCATTCGGTTACCTTTCTCAAGCAATTCGGATCTCTTTGGATAACCCTGATGGAGTTCTCTTTCACGAGAAGTATGACCACCTGAAACAGTCGTTAACATTAAAGTGATATCCTGGTGGTGTTCAGACTTTCTAAAATCCTGCTGGGTAAAAGAAGCATTTTAGCAATTCGAGCTGTTTAGTTATTTTCTGCCTCCAAGGATTTAATCCGGTTTAGTCCACAGCATTCATGGTGCTGCAGACTCAGTTTACAGCTCCTCATCTCCCTTGCTCACAGTAGTGGATGGTGAGAGTGTCAGCTGCCCAGTGCTAGGAAGGAAAGGATTGATATAGGATTACAGAGTGAGTGGACAGGAAAACAGAACGATCTGCCATAAGGCTAGGGACAGATGAGCGCATTTTCTGCGGCCACCGTCAAAATGTACGTCGATGCGTGCGCACGCATTTTTTCACGGAATACGCTTAAGTGGTCAGACGATGCGCAATTCTGGACGTATTTCATGACGATGGGGTGAAAAGAAGTCTAGGGAAATCCGGCTGTTTGAACGTTATGTTGGCCGCACACTAGCAGCGTCTGACGTCTCCTAATCACGCACACACGCTGCTATGCGGCCGCAGCGCACTCTGTACGTCAGTACCAGCGGTTTAACGTTCTCGAAAAAATGCGTTCATTTTCCACTTGCGTTGCGCGGCCGGACTTTTGTGCGACCGTACATCGTATATTGGCCGTCATTGCCCGTCATCTGCTGCTAGTGCGGCCGTGATTATGTGCGCCAGAACGCGCGTTCGCACTGCCTCAGTCTGACCCTAGCCTAAGACACAAAATGATTCTTCCGCTTCTCTCTATTTCTCATCTATAAAAGGTTTCCAGTTGAAAAATATGCCATTGAGCATCTTCCTTGATTTTGCCAAGGCCTTTGACACAGTAGACCACGGCATTCTATTCCAAAAACTTAGAAACTCCGGTATTGGTGATCGCACGCTAACCTGGTTCCAATCATATGTATCTGATCGGTCGCATTATGTGTCCATTTCTGGCAGCTCCTCCCTCTCGCTCCCAGTCACATGCGGTGTACCCCAAGGCTCAATACTCGGCCCCCTGTTATTCACGATATTCATAAATGATCTGCCCAACGTCTGCAAAGCCTCAACTGTACACATGTACGCAGACGACACTGTAATCTATACCAACAAACCAAATCTCCCGCAGCTGGAGGCCGTGCTGCAAGAACAATTCACAGAGGTAGAAAAGTGGATCAAACACAACAAACTTTTTCTAAATGCTGACAAAACTGTAACGATGCTCTTTGGAACAAAACCTAAACTACACAAATTGCAAACTCCCCATCTATGTGTTGGGACAAAATCAAATGGCACGCTGACCACAGTCACTTCTCTCAAATATCTAGCAGGGTTATCCAAAGAGATTCGAAAAGTCACCGCACGTTCGGTGACTTTTCGTTCTCTTCAATTCGGTTCCTTTTGCCGATTGCATTTCGGTGACCCTGCGGTGTATTCAGCAAACAGCACAGGGTCCCCGAATTGCAGGGAAAAGCTGCCGAAAACCTGACGAACACTAACCGAATGCACGCTGAAAACAAGCAAAAACATCTGGATTAACCTTCGAAAAAGCCGAACAGGAGCCGAAAAGGAGCCGAATCACCCAGAGCCGAAGCAGCTGTGACGTAGAGGAGGCAGTGAATAAATTAGAAAAACCATTTGTATGAATCTGGGAAAATGAAACGCTGTTTGCAAAGAAACTACTAAGCGAAAATGTCTGAAATTTTCACAGGAGGTCCAGGGAATGATAATAAAGAGGGCTGTTACAAAAAAAATAAGCAAACTGAAAAAAAAAAAAAAAAAATCGGACTTTTTTAAAAAAAAAAAAAAATCTGAAAAATGCTTAAAGTATCCTAAAAAATCAATGAATAAAGAGACTTTTTGCTGCAGAATTTTATAATGAACGGTTTATTAGATATTGAATTAAAACGGGAATATTTTTAACATTGAAGCCTATGGGATTCTCCTGAATTAACTTGCCGAACGAATGGCAGGGCATTAGGGGAACCTTTCACTGCTGGTTTGTGTTCTCTGAATAGCCGAAGCAGTGCTTTTTCATGGGGATTCACTGCCCTCGAACAGGAACCGAACAGGCCCCGTATGTGCAGGCAATTCGCCAGGATTTGGCGAATTGCCTGCTCTCTGGATAGCCGAATGGCCAGGAAAGGTAACCGAACGCTGATTTTCAGCGTTCGGTTACCTTTCTCAAGCAATTCGGATCTCTTTGGATAACCCTGTAGGTATATGGTTGGACCCTAACCTATCCTTTGGCCCCCACATCGAAAAACTTTCATCTAAACTTTACCCCAAACTAGGTGCCCTGTACAGAAACAAATCCTGCCTGAGCCCCGCGGTAAGAAAGCAGATTGTACAACAAATGCTTATGCCGGCTATTGAATACGGAGATGTAGTGTATGCAGCCGCCCCGCAAACACACCTTCAGAAACTTACTACATAGTATAACTCATTCTGTCGCTTTGTGCTACAATGTAACTACATGACCCACCATTGTGACATGTTAAGGCTAGGGTCAGACGAGCGCATTCTGTGCGGACTGTGCGTCCGTGCACAACGGACGTACTTTCTGACTGACGACAAGATGGTGGCCACACAGTCCGTTTTTGTGACTGACGATTTTAGATGTAGATGGGAAAATAATTAATATGAAAAACATTTTGTCTGTCTGACTTCGCTCCATCACTCACACACAAAGCTATGCGGACGTTGCGCACTCCGCACATCCTTTCTAGCGGTTTTACGTTCTTGCCTAACTTAAGTCAGTTTGTGCGTCCGTTGTGCGTCCGCACTTCTGTGCGGACGTACTTCGTGTGTGGGTCTCTATTGATCATAATTGTATGCTACCACGGACATTAGAATGTGCGGCAACACGGACGTGATCACTGCGCTCGTCTGACCCGAGCCTAAAGAGAGCTAAACTGACCGTCGCTGGAATCCAGACGCACCCTTCACCTTTCCAACCTGGGGCTCTATCAGCTGGTGTGAGCCTACCCTAGCGTCAGCTTGTTTACGCGTTAACGCCAAGTAAATTCAGTCTAGCGCCGGACCAACAGATCGTTTACCTCCATTACAAATGGCGAAAACCACTTTGCGCCTGGTAATTAATGATTCGTAGCGCGAGCTTACTGTACTTTCCGTGTCCTATACTTAACATGGGGAGCGCTAGAGAGCACTTGCGCTATTGTAACCAACAGATCATTTGGTTCCGGCACTAATTTCTACACGACGCTAATCTTAAAAATTTACCTACTGCTCAACCCTGGTGTTAACTGCCGGAAAGGAAGAAAAATAAAACCAAATTAACAGGCAATGTAAAGGAATGCAGCACAGGTGTTTTCTTGGCCCCATACACCATAGTAATGGATCTGGTCAGCAATGTCACTGCTGTTGCAGTAGGCTCTATTATAAATGTATCATTTATCCACATATATCCTAATTCTAATATATTGCCTAATTCTAAACATTATATGCTGGTGGTTATTCATAGTATATAAGAGGTTGAATATTAGGCTTAGGACCATGTTAAAAGGGACACATGGACAAGTCTTACCCAGAAACATGTATTGTTTATATACTGCAGCAGGGATGTTATTGTTGCTCACCTGGCTTTCCTATTAAATGCAGTGTAATGATTCTACATGCTGTCGGGTGGCATTTATCATGCAATGCCCATCAGCCTTAATTAATATATGTGGGCATATAAACATGGATAATACGGCCACCTTGGAGGATTTTAATAATGCAGGGGGTGAGGGCTCTTCGCTGGATGTGTTCATACTTATACAAGCTTGTGAGGGCAGGGGATAGGTATGGCCCGGCACTCTGCACTGGAAAAAAAGAAACAGTTTTATCCTGTACACAACCGCAATAGCGCTGGGTCTTAGCATTTCCCTAGCGTCAGGGCCGGTGCTAGGCTATTTTGCGCCCTAGGCCAGACCAGCTACTTGCACCCCCCCCAAAAAAAAAACACGTGACATGTGTGAACGTATCACAGAGCTCCACAGCAATAAAACTCACAGTAACAGGCGGTGTCGTGTGTATGAACGTATCACAGGTCCACATACCCCCACCCAATGACACACACACAAATCCATCCACATCCACACACACACACAAATCCATCCACACACACACACAAACTTACCCTCACAACCCTGGTTGGGGCCTGGCTTCGGGCCTGGTGGTCTCCCCAGGCCATGATGGCGGCCAGGCCGGAGCCAATCAGGTCATCCAGCAGGGTGGTGAGCGTGGTGTTGACCAGCACGTTGCCCAGCAGCAGGGAGCACAGCGGGTAGTTGCTCTGGCGGTGCACCGGCTCGAACTTGCTGGCGTAGCTCCTCTCCCGCTCAGAGCCGCAGCGCTGCACCACCCGCAGCTCCATGGGGTCCAGCGCCATCAGGCCCAAGTTGAGGCCACTGAAGATGCCCGACAGGGCAAGCAGCACCACGAAGATGCAGCTCTGCAGCAGCAATGGCCTTTCCACTTCCAGCACCCGCCTGTTCGGTGCCTCGTGCAGCCGCCAGGGCATGCCGGGCACCCGCCGCGTGCGCAGCACGTACTCCCACCGGCTCTGGCTCTTCCGCAGGGCCAGCACCTCCAGGCGCAGCAGGCCTGCTGTGCCCTCCTCGCTGACGTTCAGGCCGATCGGGTCGCACAGCAAATCCTTGGACTCCTCCAGGCAGCTGCGGTTGTACTGCTGGCCGGCCAGGGCGGGTCTCGGTGAAGGTCAGCAGAGCGGAGCTGTCGGCACACAGGTGGAGGCCGTAGAGACGGAGCAGGAGCCGGTTGCCCTCCGTCACTTCTAGCACCCCGCTGCCGGAGAGGTGGGCCGGGTCTCGCTGGTCTCCAGTCGGGGCCGTTGCGCTGGCCTGCTGAGTGAGGCGGGTGGCGTTGTTAGGTTTTGCGGCATGCAGCTCCTCCAGGGCCGTGCTGTCCGGGCAGGGGAGCTTCATGCCGCCTGCTGCATGGACGGGCTGGTCCTGACTGTGGAGCTCGGCTGCGCCCTAGGCGGCGCTGCACTCTAGGGTGCGCTAATGAATCTTGTACACTGACAACCGCCAACAAGGTGATCTGTTGGTGGGTAACCAGGTGCTACATTTCAGCAGCTCGCGCTACATTTTTCATGTAGCGTTGGCGTTTTAGCTCACACCAGGTGATTGAGTCCCTGGTGTTTAAGAGCTTTTCTGGGAAGCTGCCACCCTACCTGAATAGACTGCTTCCCTCAGCAGCTCCCTCATCCTATAACCTCCGATCCAGGACCAGCACCTTACTTGCAATACCACAATACAAAAAGAAAGTGGCTCGATCCTCATTTTCCTACAGAGCACCACAATTATGGAATAACCTCCCAGACACCATCAAATCTTCCCCCAGTCTTAAGTCACTCAAGAGCTCCTTACTAACATACCTCAGTACAGAATGCACCTGTAAACATGTAACAGTGACTATATACAGAATGCACCTGTAAACATGTAACAGTGACTATATACAGAATGCACCTGTAAACATGTAACAGTGACTATATACAGAATGCACCTGTAAACATGTAACACAGTGACTATATACAGAGTGCACCTGTAAACATGTAACACAGTGACTATATACAGAATGCGCCTGTAAACATGTAACATAGTGACTATATACAGAATGCACCTGTAAACATGTAACACAGTGACTATATACAGAGTGCACCTGTAAACATGTAACACAGTGACTATATACAGAGTGCACCTGTAAACATGTAACACAGTGACTATATACAGAATGCACCTGTAAACATGTAACACAGTGACTATATACAGAATGCACCTGTAAACATGTAACATAGTGACTATATACAGAATGCAACAAAAGAAGAGGGGGGGTGAAGCGCCCACCGGAAGAGTATCTATCCCACTCACTGAATATTGAATATGGGGGTTTCTCTAAATACCCAAGTGACAGTTTGCAAAGAGAAATACAATACAGCGCTCAAAGACCTAAGTCCATGGGAAAGTGGGGTAGACACAAAATATGTCCATAAACAGTAGTCCTTGTCTTTAGGAGTAGATCTTCTTAAAAATGCAGACGAAGTATGCACTGTAGGAAAAAACACAGAGGACCAAAAATTGTGCAGTATGATAGCACCCAAAATGAGAGCAACTTATATTGATGTTGATATGGGCACCTAATATAAAGTCCCTGCCTGCTTTATTCCCAGGAGCCAGTTGTGGGCTCCCCAGAATGTGAGTTAAACATCAATATAAGTTGCTCTCATTTTGGGTGCTATCATACTGCGCAATTTTTGGTCCTCTGTGTTTTTTCCTACAGTGCATACTTCGTCTGCATTTTTAAGAAGATCTACTCCTAAAGACAAGGACTACTGTTTATGGACATATTTTGTGTCTACCCCACTTTCCCATGGACTTAGGTCTTTGAGCGCTGTATTGTATTTCTCTTTATATACAGAATGCACCTGTAAACATGTAACACAGTGACTATATACAGAATGCACCTGTAAACATGTAACACAGTGACTATATACAGAATGCACCTGTAAACATGTAACACAGTGACTATATACAGAATGCACCTGTAAACATGTAACATAGTGACTATATACAGAATGCACCTGTAAACATGTAACACAGTGACTATATACAGAATGCACCTGTAAACATGTAACATAGTGACTATATACAGAATGCACCTGTAAACATGTAACATAGTGACTATATACAGAATGCACCTGTAAACATGTAACATAGTGACTATATACAGAATGCGCCTGTAAACATGTAACACAGTGACTATATACAGAATGCACCTGTAAACATGTAACATAGTGATTATATTTCCTACATATTTATTTTCTGTATTAATCTGTATATTTGTGTTGTTTTTTTAATATCTTGCATTTTATTACTTTGTATTTCTGTAACATTTCAATGTTCTTGAACCCAGGACTAACTGAAAACCAGAGAAATCTCAATGTATCCATCCTGGTAATATACTTAATAAATATTGGGGACCATAGGAAATGGAAAGTGACACCCGTGGAGCCCTGTAACCAGCATAACAGAATGCATTAAGAGCCAGGAGTTGTTTCTCTGAGAATTTGATGCCCGCAAGCAGGGGCGTCGCTACGTGGGGGCGGGGGTTGCGGCCCGCACCAGGTGACACCGTCACCCTAAGGGTGGGTGTCTCACCCTGCGCCGCGTGTTCGCTCCCTGCGAGCGTCTGAAGCTATGCAGCTTCGGCGTTCACCTGGGGGAGACCCGTCACCAGCCGATCGCGGCTGGTCACGTGGCTCCCCCAGGCAAGCGCCCAAGCTGCACGCCGCCGGACGCTCAGAGGGAGGGAACACGCGGCGCAGGAGGTAAGCTGGGGCCATTATCCATGAGCTGTTGGGGCATATCCATGAGCTGCTGGGGCATATCCATGAGCTGGGGCAGTATCCATGAGCTGGGGCAATATATCCATGAGCTTCTGGGGCATTATCCATGAGTTGGGGCAGTATCCATGAGCTGGGGCATATCCATGAGCTGCTGGGGCATATCCATGAGCTGGGGCATATCCATGAGCTGCTGGGCCATATCCATGAGCTGCTGGGCCATATCCATGAGCTGCTGGGCCATATCCATGAGCTGCTGGGCCATATCCATGAGCTGCTGGGCCATTGTCCATGAGCTGGGGCAGTATATCCATGAGCTGGGGCAGTATATCCATGAGCTGCTGGGCAGTATCCATGAGCTGGGGCAAATCCATGTGCTGGGGCAGTATCCATGTGCTGGGGCAAATACACGAGCTGGGGCAGTATCCACGAGCTGGGGCAGTATCCACGAGCTGGGGCAGTATATCCATGAGCTGGGGCAGTATATCCATGAGCTGCTGGGGCATATCCATGAGCTGCTGGGGCATATCCATGAGCTGGGGAAGTATCCATGAGCTGGGGCATTATCCATGTGCTGGGGCAGTATCCATGAGCTGGGGCAGTATCCATGAGCTGGGGCAGTATATCCATGAGCTGCTGGGGCATATCCATGAGCTGCTGAGCCATTATCCATGAGCTGGGGCAGTATATCCATGAGCTGCTGGGGCATATCCATGAGCTGCTGGGGCATATCCATGAGCTGGGGAAGTATCCATGAGCTGGGGCATTATCCATGTGCTGGGGCAGTATCCATGAGCTGGGGCAGTATCCATGAGCTGGGGCAGTATATCCATGAGCTGCTGGGGCATATCCATGAGCTGCTGAGCCATTATCCATGAGCTGGGGCAGTATATCCATGAGCTGGGGCAGTATATCCATGAGCTGCTGGGCAGTATCCATGAGCTGGGGCAAATCCATGTGCTGGGGCAGTATCCACAAGCTGGGGCAGTATCCACGAGCTGAGGCAGTATATCCATGAGCTGCTGGGGCATATCCATGAGCTGCTGGGGCATATCCATGAGCTGCTGGGGCATATCCATGAGCTGGGGCATTATCCATGTGCTGGGGCATTATCCATGTGCTGGGGCAGTATCCATGAGCTGGGGCAGTATATCCATGAGCTGCTGGGGCATATCCATGAGCTGGGGCAATATCCAGGAGAGGAGCTGGGGCAATATCCATGAGAGGAGCTGGGGCAATATCCATGAGAGGAGCTGGGGCAGTATATGCATGAGAGGAGCTGGGGCAATATCCATGAGAGGAGCTGGGGCAGTATATCCATGAGAGGAGCTGGGGCAATATCCATGAGAGGAGCTGGGGCATATCCATGTGAGCTGGGGGCAGTATCCATGTGTGCTGGGGGCAGTATCCATGTGTGCTTGGGGCATATCCATAAGAGCTGGGGCAATATCCATGTGTGAGCTGGTCTGGGGCAATATATCCATGTGTGAGCTGGTCTGGGGCAATATATCCATGTGTGAGCTGAGGCGCAATATATCCATATGTGAGCTGAGGCGCAATATATCCATATGTGAGCTGGGGCAATATATATCCATGGGTGAGCTTCTGGGGGCAATATATAATTGTGAACTGGGGCAATATATCCATATGTGAGCTGGGGGCAATATATATCCATGGGTGAGCTGCTGGGGGCAATATATCCAGAGCTGCTGGGGGCAATATATATCCATGTGTGCTTTCACTGCCTTCGAACAGGCATCGTACTTGCTGGCAGTTGGCAAAAAGTTGTGTGAGCATATGAGAGAGCTCCACAGCAATAAACCTCAGAGTAATGTGCGCTGTGTGTATGAGCATTCAGTGTTATATGGGAGTACTGATTTAGGAGTAAGAGTAGTTAAAAAATAATCCGTAAAACTCGGGGGGGGGGTGACACCATAAGTTACCGCACCGGGTGACACCAACCCTAGTGACGCCACTGCCCTCAAGCATTGCATTGTTATATAAAGGGTTATTCAATAAGCACCGTACGGTGTAATGTCATGGCAGTTCGGCTATTCAGAGAGCTGTCAACTCACCAAATATTGGCTCATTGGCAGCAATATACGATGCAGTTCGCCACAATATGGTGACCTTTGGTGGCAGTGAAATCCCCATAAAGAAGCAATGGTTAATCTATTCACATTGAACAGCAGAGAAATATCAGTGAAATGCCCTGCTGTTCAGTGTTTTCATTTGGCAGGTTTATTCAGGCGAATCCCATAGGTTTCAATGTTTAAAAAAAAACAAAAAAAACAGGAATTTATTTTAAGCAACCGTTTATTCTTTTCATTTGCAGCAAAAAGTCATTGTAGCTATTTATTTTTTAGAATTTTGTTAGGTATTTTCCTGCAAACGTTTTTATTCCCGGTTTTTTAATAGCGTTATTTTTTTTTTTACTCTGTAACAAACAGATCTTTTCAGAGCGTGGTGAAAACATTGAGAATGGCTGGAGAAGTGAACATTCTAGGTCAAAATAGCCAAACCAGAAAAATTCTCCCATTTATCTCAGTTTGCGAATCGGCTATTTACACGGTTATTCAGAGAGAGGTGAAAAGCAGGAGAATGGCAGGAGAATAGAAAATTCTGGGTCAAAATATCCAAACCAGAAAAATTCTCCCTTTCATCTCACTTTCCAAATTGACTATTTTGACCTAGAATTTTCCATTCTCCAGTCATTCTCCTGCTTTTCACCGCTCTCTGAATAACCCTGATTGTTCTCTTCTCCTGCAAATTCTCCTGGTTTTCAACTTTCTCTGAATAACCCTGAAACGTTTTTTTATTTTTATTTTTTTATAGGATCTTTGTCATTATTTTCATTATGTTAAACACCTTTTATAAAATAGCTGACTTCCGTTATTTACTTTTTTTTTTTAACAGTTCGGTGGCTGATCGGCTTTTTTTGCCGGCGCAGTACAGATCGTCAGAAATTTTTGCAGTGTTGGGCGGTCGTCTTCAGCGTTGGGCAGGCTGATCGGCGGTGTTTGGCAGATCCCATTTGGTGCAATTCGGGGACCATGCAGTGAATATTGAATTCACCATGGGGTTGGTGAACTGAAATCGCGAAAGAAACGAGAGAGCACCGAATTTGTTCTGAATTTTCTAAATAAAGAGACTTTTTGCTGCAGATTAAAATAATAAACGGTTTATTAGATATTGTATAAAAGCGGGAATATTTTTAACATTGAAGCCTATGGGATTCGCCTGATTAAACATGCCAAATGAAACCACCGAACAGCAGGGCATTTCACTGCCATTTCTCTGCTATTCGGTGTCTGTGAATAGATTAACCATTGCTTCTCTATGGGAATTTCACTGCTGTCAAACAGGCACCGTATTTCGCTGGCATTTGGCTAAAATTTGGCGAACTATCTGCTCTCTGAATAGCTGAATGGTAGGGATGTGCGTTTTGGGTTTCTGAATTTTGGAATTTTCACGAAATTTCCCGATTCGTGTTTTCGGATGCGGCCGAATTTCCGAAAATTTTTAGATCCGAAAACGGCAGATCCGAAAAGTTTTCCGAGCCGAAACGAAATATTTTCGGAATTTTCGAATGGACTTGAAATGTGTCAAATCGAAATTTATTGCTTTGAAACGAGGAGAACAGACGTTCCGGAAAAACGAAAATTTTCGAAGTTACGAAAAGTCGATACAAAAACGAGCAAAGTGACACGAAAATACGAAAAATGGTCGATATTCCGAAAAAATATGTACACGAAAAACGAGTCGAGCCGAACCGAATCGAAACAGAAATCGGTCGAAACGAGACGAATCAAAAAGTTTAAAAATACGAAAAATCGAACCGAATCGAACCGAAAAAAAAAAAAAAATCGGTGCACAAGCCTACCGAATGGCCACAAATTGTCACCGTATGGGAAAATTCAATTTCGGCTCTCTGAATAACCCCTTTACACATCTGGACGCCATTGTTAGTGTTCACTGGTGCACTGGGCCCTGCGTGTCCTCAGAATCCCTTTCGGTGCAGATATTCGTGTCGTTCAGGTTCAGGTCCGTTCATCGGAGGTGATGTCACCGTCAGATACTAGGAATATACTTTTTTTCTGTTAGAGCAGATTCTCTCATTTTATTGTATTTTCTTTTTCCCGGTCTCATTTCTAGTCGTCCCGTGATGTGCCATGTTTGCAATCCCCAGGCACAATGCGCATTCTCTCCCCCCCCCCCCCGCCTCACGTTTAGCTGAGCTCGCTTTCCCTTTAGTGCGCTGCGCTCTATCCTGTCGATTCATCACTTTGCTATGGGTCGCAGATCAGGTCTAATCCCTCCGGTGACATCACCCGCATTATGAGCCGCGTATAAAATGAACGGCGGAGGGCGACCTCTGCTTCATTACAAAAAAACGAGAGATCCAAGTCTGTCAATCGAGTATTTCAGTCTCTGTCACTTTCTGGGGTTCTTACACATTTATTCACTGGTGACGCTCTGCTTTTGTGCATTTATGAAATTGGAATTAATCCTCTGACAGGTTTGTCTTGTGGAAATGTTGGGATCTCGTCCAGATGTGTTTATAACTCAAATCAGAGTATTACTCATAACAATGTATACCTCTATTATATGTAATATATATCATTTTCACATTCTTTTATATGTACAGTTTTTCTATTGTTATCAGCTTGCAAAGCATTGCTTGTATTCTGCAAGAGACAGACAGATAAACAGGCACACTGATCCTCCTGCAAGAAACATCCCTGCCATCACAGCCCAGAAACACACCGGCCAAGCTTCACTTCCACACTGATCCTCCTGCAAGAAACATCCCTGCCATCACAGCCCAGAAACACACTGACCAAGCTTCACTTCCACACTGATCCTCCTGCAAGAAACATCCCTGCCATCACAGCCCAGAAACACACCGGCCAAGCTTCACTTCCACACTGATCCTCCTGCAAGAAACATCCCTGCCATCACAGCCCAGAAACACACCGGCCAAGCTTCACTTCCACACTGATTCTCCTGCAAGAAACATCCCTGCCATCACAGCCCAGAAACACACTGGCCAAGCTTCACTTCCACACTGATCCTCCTGCAAGAAACATCCCTGCAATCACAGCCCAGAAACACACTCGCCAAGCTTCACTTCCACACTGATTCTCCTGCAAGAAACATCCCTGCCATCACAGCCCAGAAACACACTGGCCAAGCTTCACTTCCACACTGATCCTCCTGCAAGAAACATCCCTGCCATCACAGCCCAGAAACACACTGGCCAAGCTTCACTTCCACACTGATCCTCCTGCAAGAAACATCCCTGCCATCACAGCCCAGAAACACACCGGCCAAGCTTCACTTCCACACTGATCCTCCTGCAAGAAACATCCCTGCAATCACAGCCCAGAAACACACCGGCCAAGCTTCACTTCCACACTGATTCTCCTGCAAGAAACATCCCTGCCATCACAGCCCAGAAACACACTGGCCAAGCTTCACTTCCACACTGATCCTCCTGCAAGAAACATCCCTGCAATCACAGCCCAGAAACACACCGGCCAAGCTTCACTTCCACACTGATCCTCCTGCA
Source organism: Leptobrachium leishanense (assembly GCA_009667805.1). Taxonomy (NCBI): domain Eukaryota; kingdom Metazoa; phylum Chordata; class Amphibia; order Anura; family Megophryidae; genus Leptobrachium; species Leptobrachium leishanense. The sequence goes on from CM019065.1 coordinate 385,592,227, forward strand.
AGAAACATCCCTGCCATCACAGCCCAGAAACACACTGGCCAAGCTTCACTTCCACACTGATCCTCCTGCAAGAAACATCCCTGCAATCACAGCCCAGAAACACACTCGCCAAGCTTCACTTCCACACTGATTCTCCTGCAAGAAACATCCCTGCCATCACAGCCCAGAAACACACCGGCCAAGCTTCACTTCCACACTGATTCTCCTGCAAGAAACATCCCTGCAATCACAGCCCAGAAACACACTCGCCAAGCTTCACTTCCACACTGATTCTCCTGCAAGAAACATCCCTGCCATCACAGCCCAGAAACACACCGGCCAAGCTTCACTTCCACACTGATCCTCCTGCAAGAAACATCCCTGCCATCACAGCCCAGAAACACACTGGCCAAGCTTCACTTCCACACTGATCCTCCTGCAAGAAACATCCCTGCAATCACAGCCCAGAAACACACCGGCCAAGCTTCACTTCCACACTGATCCTCCTGCAAGAAACATCCCTGCCATCACAGCCCAGAAACACACTGGCCAAGCTTCACTTCCACACTGATCCTCCTGCAAGAAACATCCCTGCCATCACAGACCAGAAACACACCGGCCAAGCTTCACTTCCACACTGATTCTCCTGCAAGAAACATCCCTGCCATCACAGCCCAGAAACACACTGGCCAAGCTTCACTTCCACACTGATCCTCCTGCAAGAAACATCCCTGCCATCACAGCCCAGAAACACACCGGCCAAGCTTCACTTCCACACTGATCCTCCTGCAAGAAACATCCCTGCAATCACAGCCCAGAAACACACTCGCCAAGCTTCACTTCCACACTGATCCTCCTGCAAGAAACATCCCTGCCATCACAGCCCAGAAACACACCGCCAAGCTTCACTTCCACACTGATCCTCCTGCAAGAAACATCCCTGCATCACAGCCCAGAAACACACCGGCCAAGCTTCACTTCCACACTGATTCTCCTGCAAGAAACATCCCTGCCATCACAGCCCAGAAACACACTGGCCAAGCTTCACTTCCACACTGATCCTCCTGCAAGAAACATCCCTGCAATCACAGCCCAGAAACACACCGGCCAAGCTTCACTTCCACACTGATCCTCCTGCAAGAAACATCCCTGCCATCACAGCCCAGAAACACACTGGCCAAGCTTCACTTCCACACTGATCCTCCTGCAAGAAACATCCCTGCAATCACAGCCCAGAAACACACTCGCCAAGCTTCACTTCCACACTGATCCTCCTGCAAGAAACATCCCTGCAATCACAGCCCAGAAACACACCGGCCAAGCTTCACTTCCACACTGATTCTCCTGCAAGAAACATCCCTGCAATCACAGCCCAGAAACACACTCGCCAAGCTTCACTTCCACACTGATCCTCCTGCAAGAAACATCCCTGCAATCACAGCCCAGAAACACACCGGCCAAGCTTCACTTCCACACTGATTCTCCTGCAAGAAACATCCCTGCCATCACAGCCCAGAAACACACCGGCCAAGCTTCACTTCCACACTGATCCTCCTGCAAGAAACATCCCTGCCATCACAGCCCAGAAACACACCGGCCAAGCTTCACTTCCACACTGATCCTCCTGCAAGAAACATCCCTGCCATCACAGCCCAGAAACACACTGGCCAAGCTTCACTTCCACACTGATCCTCCTGCAAGAAACATCCCTGCCATCACAGCCCAGGTATCCAGATCTCAACACGATGTCCACCATCACACTCTGCAATATTCTATCATCTCAATTGTATTTTGTGTCTGCATTTATTCATTTCTGGCTAATTATCCTCTAAAATCCTGCATTTTTAGAAAGTATTTCACCAGTGCTCCTGCCCCTCCCCATTACAAAGGCCTCTGACACCTAGACACTTACACACAGACCAAGCTTCACTTCCACACTTGGCTGTCCCACCCAGAAACGACCTCTAATTTCAGGCATCCTTTCCAGCTGTCTCCAAGTCTCTCTCTAATTACTCTTACTAATCCCAGGCTTCTGGTCTCTCCCATGCAAGCTCTGCAGGGTTTTTCTGGTCAGCAGCTCCCCCTCCCCTCTGCAGTCCTCTCCTCTTGTTTCCACCCCCAACCCTTCTAGATTGTGAGTTCCCACGGGAATAGGGCCCTCGTTTCCTCATGTACTGCTTTATCAAATGTTGCTCAGTCTCAATGTATTGTAACCCTGTCTATATCGTGCCTATTGTTAAGCGCTGCGGAATATGCTGGAGCTATATAAATAATAATAATAATAAATTAAATAAATAGACAGACAGATGCACAGACAAGTAGACAGACAGATATATAGACAGACAAATACACAGAAAAAACTGTTTGTGAATAGACAAACTGCCAAGAAATTTCACTGTTCGGTGAAATTTGGTGAGGTGGATGGGGAGCCAGTGAAGGGACTCGCAGAGAGGAGCGACAGAGACAGAGCGGCGGGTGAGGTGGATGCGGAGCCAGTGAAGGGACTCGCAGAGAGGAGCGGCAGAGACAGAGCGGCGGGTGAGGTGGATGGGGAGCCAGTGATGGGACTCACAGAGAGGAGCGGCAGAGACAGAGCGGCGGGTGAGGTGGATGGGAAGCCAGTAAAGGGACTCGCAGAGAGGAGCGGCAGAGACAGAGCGGCGGGTGAGGTGGATGGGGAGCCAGTGAAGGGACTCGCAGAGAGGAGCGGCAGAGACAGAGCGGCGGGTGAGGTGGATGGGGAGCCAGTGATGGGACTCACAGAGAGGAGCGGCAGAGACAGAGCGGCGGGTGAGGTGGATTAGCCTGGCAGAGGCATTCAGGATGGATTGTAGGGGGGAGAGGCGGGACAGAGGGAGGCCAGATAAGAGATTAATGGAACATAGTCAGACGGACTGCATTTTTGACGGACAAAATGTTTTATTAATTTTAATTTTATTTCAGTCAAAAATAACGTCAGTCACAAAAACAGACTGTGTGGCCACTACTGCGTCTTCCGTCAGAAACTTCGTCCGATGTGCACGGACGCACAGTCTGTACAAAATGCGCTCGGCTGACACCAGCCTAAGGCTAGGGTCAGACGAACGCATTTTTCGCGTCGACCGTGGAAAAGTGCGGTCGAACGAACGGACATATTTTTTCACGGAATACGCGGTAGCGGTCATACGATGCGCCTTTTCGTCCGTGATTTTGTACGGATCATCAATAAAACACTTTTTGTGTCTGGACGTTATGTTGGCCGGACATTAGCAGCGTCTGATGTCTCCCAATCACACACACACGCCGCTATGCGGCCGCAGCGCTCTGTACGTCAGTAGTAGCGGTTTGACGTTCTCGAAAAAATGCGTTCGTTTGCCACTTGCGTTGCGCGGACGAACTTTCGTGCGGCCGTACTTCGTGTTTCCCCGGCATTGGACGTCATTTGCTGCTAGCACGGCCGTGATTTTGTGCGGCTAAACGCACGTTAAAGCTGCGTTCGTCTGACCCTAGCCTAAGGCTGGTGTCAGACGAACGCAGTATTCACGTCCGTGTTGCCGCACATAAGTACGTCCGTGATAGAGCCCCACACACGAAGGATGGAGCCCCACACACAAAGTACGTCTGCACAGAAGTGCGGACACATGACGGACGCCGCAAACGGACGCAGGTTAGGCAAGAACGTAATACTGCTAGAACGGACGTGCGGAGTGCGCCACGTCCACAACGTCTGCATAGCTTTGTGTGTGAGTGATGGAGCGAGGTCAGACGGACTGCATTTATACGTCCAGCATTTTTGACGGACAGAATGTTTTTGCATTTTAATTTATTTTCCCTGCTACGGCTAGGGACAGATGAGCGCATTTTCTGCGGCCACCGTCAAAATGTACGTCGATGCGTGCGCACGCATTTTTTCACGGAATACGCTTAAGTGGTCAGACGATGCGCAATTCTGGACGTATTTCATGACGATGGGGTGAAAAGAAGTCTAGGGAAATCCGGCTGTTTGAACGTTATGTTGGCCGCACACTAGCAGCGTCTGACATCTCCTAATCACGCACACACGCTGCTATGCGGCCGCAGCGCACTCTGTACGTCAGTACCAGCGGTTTAACGTTCTCGAAAAAATGCGTTCATTTTCCACTTGCGTTGCGCGGCCGGACTTTTGTGCGACCGTACTTCGTATATTGGCTGTCATTGCCCGGCATCTGCTGCTAGTGCGGCCGTGATTATGTGCGCCAGAACGCGCGTTCGCACTGCCTCAGTCTGACCCTAGCCTACATCTGTCAAAAAATACGTCAGTGAAAAAAACCGACTGTGTGGCCACTACCTTGTCGTCAGTCAGAAAGTACGTCCGTACAAAATGTGCTCGTCTGACCTTAGCCTTAGGATTGGGTGACTGATGTTTTTATTTGACGGATGTAGGAGGGAAAATAAATTAATATGAAAAACATTTTGTCCGTCAAAAATGCTGGATGTATAAATGCCGTCCGTCTGACCACGTTCCATCACTCACACACAAAGCTATGCAGACGTTGCGGACGCGGCGCACTCTGTGCGTCCGTTCTTGCAGATTTATGTTTTTGCCTAAGGCTAGGGTCAAACGAATGCATTATTCGCAGCGACCGTCAAAAAGTGCGTCCGAACGCATTGACGTATTTTTTCACGGAATACGCGATAGCGGTCATACGATGCGCATTTTCGGGCCTGTTTTTCTACGGATCGTCAATAAAACACTTTTTGCGTCTGGACGTTATGTTGGCCGGACATTAGCAGCGTCTGACGTCTCCTAATCACACACACACGCCGCTAGTGGACGCAGCGCACTCTGTACGTCAGTACTAGCGGTTCTGCGTTCTCGAAAAAATGCGTTTGTTTGCCGCTTGCGTTGCGCAGCCGGACTTTCGTGCAGCCATACTTCGTATATTGGCCGTCATTGCGTGTCATTTGCTTCTACTGCGGCCGTGATTAAGTGCGCCTAAACGCACGTTAAAAATGCGTTAGTCTGACCCCAGCCTAACTTGCGTCCGTTTGCCGCGTCCGTTCTGTGCGGACGTACTTCGTGTGTGTGGGTCTCTATTGATCATAAATTTTATGCTACCACGGACGTTAAAATGTGCGGCAACGCGGACGTGATCACTGCGTTCGTCTGACCCGAGCCTGAAGGGGTTATTCAGAGAGCACTGAAATTTCAATGCTCTCTGGTTCGGAGCACTTTGAACGTGGCGCCCACCGAAGAGAATGTTTTATAACGTGTTTTATAATGTGTTATAATGTGTTTGTGATGCACAGGTAATGTGTTAGTGTCCCTTTAAAATGCACATGTTCCCATAATATACTGTAAATGCCGCTGATTGTGTGAACTTTTACAGCAGAATAAAAGTAAATCCGGCAATGCTCCGGGCTCGGGGATTTTCCGTCGCCCTCCCCAGTGTTTATCACAATAATCAGTAATAAGAAAGTCATTGGCAAGCCAGGCGAACGGTCACGGTGACAATGACATTGTGTTAGGTCACACATACTGTATCGGCGGCTGATTTCAAGCTTGATGAAATTCAAACATCTCAAATCTTTCCAGAGAGATAAAACACGGCAAACAAAGAAGGTACTCTGACCTGCTCGGTGATTTTTTGGCAAGTCCCCCCCCCGAGCCTTTCACCGAAGACTATAATTAACTTTCTATGGAGCCTTTTAATATTTTATATGAGACGCTGACACCTGCTGGTAAGGACGGCTCAATGCACGTGCGTGGGAATTATTTCACATACTGGATACAGGGCCGGTGATAGACTATTTTGTGCCCTAGGCAAGACCAGCTACTTGCACCCCCCACCAGAAAAAAACTGTTAACTGTTAAGATGCGGGGGGGACACACACACTGTGCGCGCGAGGTGGACGACACACACACACACTGTGCGCGGACACACACTGCAGGTGGAGGGACATACACACTGTGCACGGGGGCCGCATACGGTCATTCGGCGCTCATCTTATCCCTCCGCTGGTCAGGCCCGGGATCGGTCTGTGCCTCTTTCTTTCCTCTGCCTCTTTCTTTCCTTCCTCTCCCCTCTGTGCCTCTTTCTTTCCTCTTCCTCTTTCTTTCCTTCCTCTCCCCTCTGTGCCTCTTTCTTTCTTCTGTGCCTCTTTCTTTCCTTCCTCCGCCTCCTTTCCGTCATCTGCCTCTTCCATCTGGCTTTTATTTCCTCTGCCTCTTTCTGCCTCTTTCTTTCCTCTGTGACTCTCTTCTGTGCCTCTTTCTTCCACCTTTTCTTTCATTTGCCTCTTTCTTTCCTTCCTCTGCCTCTTTCATCTGGCTTTTTATTTCCTCTGCCTCTTTCTTTCATCTGCCTCTTTCTTTCCTTCCTCCGCCTCCTTTCCGTCATATGCCTCTTTCATCTGGCTTTTATTTCTTCTGCCTCTTTCTGCCTCTTTCTTTCCTCTGTGACTCTCTTCTGTGCCTCTTTCTTCCACCTTTTCTTTCATCTGCCTCTTTCTTTCCTTCCTCCGCCTCCTTTCCGTCATATGCCTCTTTCATCTGGCTTTTATTTCCTCTGCCTCTTTCTGCCTCTTTCTTTCCTCTGTGACTCTCTTCTGCCTCTTCTTCCACCTTTTCTTTCATTTGCCTCTTTCTTCCTTCCTCCGCCTCCTTTCCGTCATATGCCTCTTTCATCTGGCTTTTATTTCCTCTGCCTCTTTCTGCCTCTTTCTTTCCTCTGTGACTCTCTTCTGTGCCTCTTTCTTCCACCTTTTCTTTCATTTGCCTCTTTCTTTCCTTCCTCTGCCTCTTTCATCTGGCTTTTTATTTCCTCTGCCTCTTTCTTTCATCTGCCTCTTTCTTTCCTTCCTCCGCCTCCTTTCCGTCATATGCCTCTTTCATCTGGCTTTTATTTCCTCTGCCTCTTTCTGCCTCTTTCTTTCCTCTGTGACTCTCTTCTGTGCCTCTTTCTTCCACCTTTTCTTTCATTTGCCTCTTTCTTTCCTTCCTCCGCCTCTTTCATCTGGCTTTTTATTTCAACTGCCTCTTTCTTTCTTTCCTCTGCCCCTTTCTTTCCTCTGCCCCTTTCTTTCCTCTGCCCCTTTCTTTCCTTCCTCTACCGCTTTCTTTCATCTAGTGGAAGCACCAGTCCTGACTGATATATATATATATATATATTTTTTGGGATGTCTGCACACAGGGCTTGATTTAATTCAGCCTGATCGGTAAAATCGGCAGCTTTTTGGGGCACATTTCTTTTTCTTCTTCAAAATTATTTTATTTATAAAAGGAGTTAGATGGGGCCTCGCAGGGCCTACACACGTACTCTCATCGAAACTTCATAGAAATCAAAAAATACTTAAAAAAAGTCTGTGAAAGGCGGCGTATAGAAAAATAAAATAATACACATCCCAAGAAGTCTCAGAAAGAAGCAAAAAAGAAAAAAGTATTTGCTGGTGGTAGTGGGGGGGATATAAGGGGAAAATAAAAACACACACAGCATGGGGGTCTCATTAAAAATAAAAGAGTTGGGCCTCGAACCAAAAAGGAAGCCGGACCGTCCATCTCAGCCCGTGTTTAGTCATACGGCAGGGTGAGCAGCTCTGCCGGGCTCAGTCACCTCCTGAAGGGCTGGTCGGACGGGCAGATTTTGGGCAGATTTCATCCATTTCTCAATTCAGGAGGTTTAAATAAGAGCTTACCAGTATTTCAACGCACGATACAAATGTGGTCAGAGTACCGGCACTCACAGCTATGCTTTTTAACCCCTTCACTACCATGATCATGTGTTCACGGTCAGCAGCAACCCGAGATCATGTTAACACCATCTGGAGCTGTGCTGTATCATTGGTTTGCATTTGGGCTCCAGAACATGCCCCTAAGGTTTTAGCACACAGGGCATGATGCCCGAGGTGCTACACCAGTTTTTGAAGCTAGATGGGAATGTGTCTGGATGACATCTCCCGGCTAAACCTGCACGGAGACAGGAACTGCAGTAACTCCTTGTGGCCAGTAGATGGCGACATCTCCCTGCCAAATAGTTTGTTACAGTAAGGAATACATTGGGAATATTCTGAAATATTTCTTACTGTATAATTAATTAAAAATTATTTTCCATACAACCCTCGCTGGGTTCTGACAGTGGATTTTTGGAAAATCACTTGGTAGTGAAGGGGTTAAATATATCCCCCCCCCCCCCGTAATTTTGTATAAGGAAAACATCATTGTTTTGTACCCGGGGTTGCGGCCCTGGCCCTTCATATGTTTTGGAACTACATTTCCCATGAGTATCGGCCAACCTAATGAGTACCTGAGCATCATGGGAGTTGCAGTTTCAAAACATCTGGGGCACCATGTTAACGTTAGCGCTCGCCTGATTGAGCATTAACATTAGCCCTGGTGGCCCCACCATATTACAATCCAAACGTTAACGGGTTAAAAAAAAACATTAGCGATTGGAATCTTATCTAATTACCGTCCAGCTGCGGTTACTGAAAAGTTAACCACAGCCTGGACCTGCTGCTAACGGATTCGGCTGCTGCAGAATCCGTCTGCACCAGCAGAAACCCCCCCCCCCAAAAGAAAAAAAAATCAGATAATCACCTTTCATCCCACTGCGAGGACCGCGGCTCCAACCGCCTCCTCCGTTCGGCGGGGGCAGGAAGAGACTGGGGGAAAAAGTGGGGTTTTACCATTATCTGTCTGAAAGTGCCCGCTGCTGTTTATATGTTTCTGCGCTGTTTGTGTTTAGGTCTAATTTTCCTCTTACTCGTTTACGCAACCCGCACATATTACACACCGTTTTTCTCGCCATTAAATGGACTTTAAAAGATACCATTATTTCCATCATATCGTATAACTTACTATAAAAAAAATGAGATGATGAAAAATATGGAAAAAAATAAAATAAAAAAAAACACATGTAGCGCTCACTCCCGGAGGAGCCGCTGAATTAACCTCGGGTTAGTCTCACCGCACTAGGGAATAAATGTACACCAGCACTGTTGTGGATTGTATAGATTATATACTTTACTGAGCCCAATAAAGTGACACATATAATGTGAATACGGTATATGAACGACAAGATTACGTAATGCGGGAAAAACACACGCGGCAAAAGAAAAAAGAATTAACCCCCTCAGTTCTGGAGTGTAAGTTCCGTGAGTGTAATGTCTCAAAAAGGTGTACGTGTATTGATTCGTGTACCCGGGTACCGTATTCAACTGGCCAGTGAATGGAATAAGCAAATCTTCGACTAGTCACGTTGGGGCCCTGTAGAATTGAGCAATAATGCAGCGTGCTGGGTTATACTCGGACTTGCGGCCTGTAAGGCCTCTCACCCATCCGTTAGACAGCCTGTCCCACTGCCCAATCAAGGATGTCTCTCCGCTTGTCCTCCAGAACTCTGTGCCACCAAATCCGCTCTCTTGCTCGTCCGATCTCCAACACAAGAACTACGGACTACCGCCTGCACTCCCTATGGATCATCGCGGTCTCCTTACAGGGAGTCCAACTGGAACTGAAGTTCTGTGCAAACCTCTCAGCGATAATGGGTATGCCTCCGCAAGTTACTGTCCCGATCTCCAGTGCCCTCGAGGTAGCGTCTGCGCTCCGGCCTGGTCTCGATCCCTGGCAGTCTCACTTGCGTCCTCTGTCTTTCGCCGCTCCGCTCACACTGGTGCTCCTCTGCACTAAGCTGCTTACGTCTTTCCCCTCTGTCCCACCCACTTCCTGTATCCGCCGCAAAGCCTGATGGATATTGTAGTTCGTTTAGGTCCCGCATAGTCCATATGGCTTTTGTCTCCCTCTGGTGGCTAAAACCGAGTAATTGCAGCAACACAGTTTTAAACAGCGCTACACTCTCCCCCTCCTAGAACTCTTGGGTCTCTCCAAGGAGGTGTAACATTTATATGACATTTCAGCATTTACATTAGGCAATATATACAGGCTCAGCAGCAAACATACAATGGGTCAGATATACGTCCTCAAGTTGACTCATGCTCCTGACTACCTCAGCTAACATAGCAGACACTTCGGGCAACCTTCGCACTGTGGTGACAGCCTCTTCAGTGCTATGTCCTGGTGAGTCGTAAGTGAGTCTCTGAGGGGGTCGGATAGAGCATTTTGACTCTGGCTCAATCATCTCCTCTTCAGGTGGAAGTGCCACAGGTACAGGCTCAATTCTTTCATCCACAACTGGAGCAGACACCTCTTCAGAATATGACCCTTCCAGTGAAGGCATAGAACTGTAATCTATGGACACATCTTCCGGAACTACAGGAACCTCCAAAATCTCAGGAACTTCCAATTGGAATTCAGGAGCCTCAGGTTACTTTCCCACCGTTCAGAAACTGATGTGATATGGTGTAGTTCGGGTCTTCTGAATTCCTAGCAGTTCCAGCAATTGCCCAACAAGCCGGCTCTCAAAGTCTCTGCCCTGATCCGAGTGGATTCTCCTTGGTAGGCCATAGTGAACAAAAAAACCTTTCCATCAAAACCTTCGCCACCGTAGGAGCACGTTGGTCTTTAGTAGAGAAAGCTTGGGCATAACGCGTGAAATGATCAGTCACTACTAGAATATTTCCCTGCCCACTAGCATCCGACTCTAAGCACAGGAAATCAATGCACACCAAATCCATAGGTCCTGGACTTTGCGGGTGGCTCATTGGAGCAGTTCGAGTTGGTAGGGTCTTCCTCTGGATACACCTCAGACACGAATGGCAGTAACTTTCAACTTCAGATCTCATACAGGGCCAATAAAATCTGTCTCGCACTAGCTTAAAAGTTCTCTCTGCACCCAAATGCCCATGTTCATCGTGTAATGACCGCAGCACACCCTCTCTGTGTTTGGTGGGTAGGAACAACTGTTGGGTCTCTTCAGCATTGTTTGAGGGGCCCCTTCGGTAAACCACCCCATCCAAAATCTTCAACCGTTCCCACTCTTTGTATACCAATCGCGCTCCTTCTGGGGAATTTGTCAGTAGAATTTCCCTTTTGTTTGTGTTTAGGGCCTTCACTGTTAACGCAATCAAAGGATCTCTAGCCTGATCGGCTCTCAGGTCCTGCTTCGAAAAAGTAGGCAGACTTTCATCCCTCAGCTGTGTAGGATTACAATAGAACTCTGGAACAGCCGCGGCCATAACTCCTATAGCTTCTGCTTCAACCACTCCCTTGACCCGGTGCTCTACCCCTTGACATAAGGCTTGCACCCCATTTGGAGTCAACCGAGTCCATTCTGTAGTGTAGGGCCTTCGACAAAGCATCCGCATCTCGATTATTCACTCCAGGGCGATACTTCAGGCTGAACCGAAACCCTGACAGAGCGGCCAACCCCTGATGTCCCGTTGCATCCAGCTTCGCAGTAGTAAGGACATATGTAAGAGGATTGTTGTCAGTCTTGATCACAAATTCAGCCCCATACAGATAATCTTTCAGTTTGTCTACTACCGCCCACTTCAAGGCTAGGAACTCCAACTTGTGGGTAGGATAGTTTTTCTCTGAAGGCGTAAGACTTCGGCTCACATATGCTACAGGCCTCAACAATCCACCATATTCCTGGTAAAGGACTCCACATGCAATTCGTGCGGCTTATGAGGGTCAGCGTAAGCCAAGACAGGAGCTCGAGTTAGACTCTCCTTCAAATTCATGAAAGCACTTTCACATCGATCAGTCTATTCTTCTTGAATGGATTCTCGGGCCTTCCTTTGCCCTTTAGCCGACGAACCTCGATCAGAGGCCTTGGAGCCTTCTTCCACATCTTCCTTCTGTAGGAGCTTATTCAAGGGTTGAGCTATCTTGGCAAATCCTCCTACGGATCTTCGGTAATACGAGCAGAACCCCAGGAAAGATCTAAGTTCAGCAACATTTCGGGGTCTAGGCCAGGAAGCTACGGCTTCCAACTTTCGAGGATCCGTCGAAACACCTTCAGCTGAAACAACATGCCCCAGGTATGTAACAGAAGGTAGGCAAAATTGACACTTCTCCGGAGACAGTTTCAACCCTTCTTCGTGGAGCTGCTTCAAAACCTTTTCCAACCGCTGCTCATGTTCTTCCAGAGTCTTCCCGAACACAATAATATCATCAAGATACACCAACACTTCGATCAGGTTCATGTCCCCGACTGTCTTCTCCATTAACCGTTGGAACGTGGTGGGAGCCCCCGTAAGGCCTTGAGGCATTCTGTTGAACTCAAAGAACCCCAGTGGGCAGATGAACGCAGTCTTCTCTTTGTGCTCAGGATGCATTGGTATCTGATGATACCCACTTCGCAGGTCTAGTACACTAAACCATTTTGCTCCAGACAAACACTGTAAGGCATCTTCTATCCGAGGAGTGGCATATTGATCCGGAATGGTACTCTGATTTAACGTGCGATAGAACCATTCTTCTTCCGAACCATCACTATTGGAGAGGCGTATGGACTCCTGGACTCTTGAATCACCTTAGTCCTCTGTAGTTCCTTCAGCTGTTCTCGTAGATCATCCAAGTCTCCCAGCGGAACTCGTCTTGACCTTTCTCAAAACGGCTTATCTTCCTGTAGTCGAATGCGATGTTCAGTGCTCTTAGCTAAACCCACGTCAAACTCATCCTTCGAGAACAAGTCTCTCCATTTTAGGATCTGGGACTGAAGACATTTCTTCCATTCAGGTGAGATGGGAGCGTCCTTGGGATAGAACCTTTCAGCTGGAATCTCTTTATTCACTCCACCTCCTAAATCGGAAGGGGAGAGAGGTGTAGCGGACGCTACTTGCCCGATGGGCATTCGTGCTTTCAGGATCACTGGAGAGTCAGACACATTACACACACTAACTGAGACTCTTCCTCGTGTCCGTTTCAAAGCTCGTGTGGAGATTATCTCAGGGATTACTTCTACTCCGGCTTCACTCCCATGACTGGGATCAGTTTCCAGTACCACATAGGGACCCGGTTGTGATCCGTTCAACTTGACTGAAGCCTGGAAACTCGTCACTTCTCCTGATTGCAGAACCTTCTCTGTTCCCCCCAATCTCCACAGACGCCCCACTTCGGCAGGTGCCCTCTGTTCTTCGACCATTCGCTGATAGACCGGACGTAACATCGGGTGCACTCCTCTGGTAGAACCTTCTTCCATCACTATTGGAGTCAGAAGACGTCTCACTAGATCAGTATTCGTCCCCACTATCATAGAACTTCTGTTGGCCCCTGAAGGCCGAGGACACACAATGGCCAATGCATCACAACCTCCAGACTGTCTGATAACTTTGGATCCAATTTCTAACTTCACCTGTAGATATCCATCATAGGGAAGCTTCTCGGTTCCAATACCCCAGATCTCAAGGTCATTTATCTTCTGTAGAGGTATGTGCTTCAAGTGCTTCTCGTAGAAGTCTCGATAGATCAATGTCACTTGAGCCCCTGAGTCAAACAGAGCTTTATTGTAGACTCCCTCTATTTGGATTGGAACGATGGGAGAAGGACCTATCAGCTGGTCAGGAAACTTTGTCGTAGCCGCAGGAGGTTTAGACACAGTTTGCTCCTGTACCCTGGCCTTCTTCTTGACTCGTGGAGGTTTTGGGTGTGCATTGCTTCCCCATGACATAGGACCGGATACTAAGGGAGTAACGCTTTCAGTCCTTGTAGGCTCAGCAGTTGGCAAGACTCTGGGCCCTCTCGGCCTTTCTGTTCTGGCTTGAATTTGAGCGGCTTTCAACCATTGGGTACCTAGTTTGCTCCTTCACTTGGGTCCTCTGGCGTTTCCCACCTGTGAGGTAGATAGCAGCCCTTCCAAGGCCTTTAGGAACTCTTCCACTTTATTTCCTTCAGGCCTTTGGTTTTTGCACTGTGCTCGGAAATGACCCATTTCCCCACAACTGAAACATCTCTTCTTCGAAGACGGAGGCGCACTTACTTGTAATGATTCGGTTGAAGGACCCTGGCCAGACACCACGGCAACTCCAGTTGTTCGCATATCAGTAAGGAACTTCTGCATATCGGTCTGTGTCTCTGCCACCTTCAAAAGCACTCGGCAAAAGTCCGTGTGTGCCTGTTTCAGTTCAGCTTGAGCTTCTTGCACCTTCTTAACAGTCTTGTGTATTTCACTATAGGTAGGAATGGTTGACTCTTTGGCAGCACTCTCTGTGGATATAGGAACCAGCAGATGCTCTTGTCCGTCAACTTCGGATCCATAGGTGTCCAACGAATCATCTTCAGTTTGCAGATATTCGTTATGACTCACGGGTTGTGCGTAAGCTCTTTCTCCTCTCCTTAAGGATTTTTCTTCCAGGAGAGCCTCTCTTCCTCTCTAACAGCTCGAATCGGTTCCAGGTATTTCAATTCTCGGTTACCTTCTCTGGTTCTCAGCTGTAGCATCACAGGATCTAGAGGTTGAGCGTCCCTCAATATCTGCTGCATTCGGATTTTGTCTATTGTGGCCGGTTCGGCCCCTTTCTTAAGAAGTATCTGGTGCAGAATCTTATCTAGGCGCCTCATATATTCAGTCATTTCCTCACCTTTTCGCTGGTAAGTATGTTCATACTGGTACATGAGCTCAGCAGCCTTTTCTGTTCGCCCAAAGACTTCCTGTAGTACTTTTAGGTAATCTAAAGCAGTGCAGTCTTGCTTACTCAACTTCAGGATTCTGACAGCCTCTGACGCAGGTCCCTTTAAGCTCTCAGTAATTCTTTGCTTCTTCTGCGCTTCAGGGACGTCCCACTCATCCAGAGCCTGCATCGTCTGTTCTACCCATTCTTCAAAAGTTTCTTCTCCCGCCGGAGTTGGTACGTTTCCTGTAAAATTCCTCAACCGTCGATAACCAAAGTTAGTGTGAGGAGGGCTTGTTCTTTGCCATTTAGCCAGCAAATCTCCGATAGCCACTATGAATTCAGGCCTGATCATGGCCAGCGGACTGGGCGCGGGAACATTCGCGGGATCGCCACGTGGCGCACTTGGCTGAATCAGTTGAACTTCCACCTCATCGGTCAGCTTCACGCTCGCGCCCTGAAAACACTGGAGCACCCTTTCTCCACTCAAAAAGAACATATGTGTGAGAAGTATCCGGGTTCGCTTTAATGTCCATGATTAACCCCCGATGATCTGGTGTCAGCGCGGCCACGGCCCTGCGAATCTGATCTTCGGCCCAAGTGTCTGCAGGAATATCCATGACTATGCTTAACTCTATCTGGCTATTTTGCTCCTCACACCATTTGGCAGCAGTGTCTGGATCCATATTTAACCCTTTAAATGCGGTTTTATTTTAGAGACTGGAATCCCGTAACGAGCCCCCACGTGTAGCGCTCACTCCCGGAGGAACCGCTGAATTAACCTCGGGTTAGTCTCACCGCACTAGGGAATAAATATACACCAGCACTGTTGTGGATTTTATAGATTATATACTTTACTGATCCCAATAAAGCGGCATATATAATGTAAATACGGTATATGAACGACAGGATTACATAATGCAGGAAAAACACACGCGGCAAAAGAAAAAAGGATTAACCCCCTCAGTTCTGGAGTGTAAGTCCCGTGAATGTAATGTCTCAAAAAGGTGTACGTGTATTGATTCATGTACCCGGGTACCGTATTCAACTGGTCAGTGAATGGAATAAGCAAATCTTCGACTAGTCACGTTGGGGCCCTGTAGAATTGAACAATAATGCAGCGTGCTGGGTTATACTCGGACTTGCGGCCTGTAAGGCCTCTCACCCATCCGTTAGACAGCCTGTCCCACTGCCCAATCAAGGATGTCTCTCCACTTGTCCTCCGGAACTCTGTGCCACCGAATCCGCTCTCTTGCTCGTCCGATCTCCAACACAAGAACTACGGACTACCGCCTGCACTCCCTATGGATCATCGCGGTCTCCTTACAGGGAGTCCAACTGGAACTGAAGTTCTGTGCAAATCTCTCAGCGATGATGGGTATGCCTCCGCAAGTTACTGTCCATATCTCCAGCGCCCTCGAGGTAGCGTCTCCGCTCCGGCCTGGTCTCGATCCCTGGCAGTCTCACTTGCGTCCTCTGTCTTTCGCCGCTCCGCTCACACTGGCGCTCCTCCGCACTAAGCTGCTTACGTCCTTCCCCTCTGTCCCACCCACTTCCTGTATCCGCCGAAAGCCTGATGGATATTGTAGTTCGTTTAGGTCCCGCATAGTCCATATGGCTTTTGTCTCCCTCTGGTGGCTAAAACCAAGTAATTGCAGCACCACAGTTTTACACAGCGCTACACACACTTTTTCAAAATGTAATCCCCAAAATCTACAACCGCCAAAAAAAACCCCGGCTAAATAGTTTAGACATTTTTGTCCTGAGAATAGAAATACCCAATTTTGACATGTTTTTGCTTTTTTTTTTTTTTTTTTTGCTTTTTAACCCCTTCACTGCAGAACCATTTCAAATTTGTGCGTTGAGCTGAATTTGACCCTTTTATGTTCATCATGCCCCAATGAGGCAATAATACAGTTAAAGATACAAGTTTTTATAGAGCACTAACAAGTTCCGTAGCGCTGTTCAATAAGAATCAAAGTCCTATTTTATTATACCCCCCAGACAATTGTTTTTTTTTTTTTTTTAAAAAAAAACACTTTTCTTTTTACTTTTACGCCGAAACCTAGTCATGTTTGGTATCATTGGAAAGGCTACGTGGCAGCTAGTGGGTTAGCTGATCGACTGATGTCATCGCACATATGGCGACGATGTCAGTGGGTGGGGGGTGACCCGGAGGCTTGGCTGACATCCAATATGGCTGCCACTTCCGGGTTCAAATCGCGATTTGGCACCAAATCGCAATCTGGCACCTAAGGCTAATGTCAGACGAGCGCAGTCAGAGCGCACTCTGCGTGCGTACATAATAGACAGACGTACCGACGTCTGAGGCTAGGGTCAGACTAATGCATTTTTCGCGTTGTCCGTGAAAAAGTGCATTCGAATGAATGGACGCATTTTTTCCACGGAATACGTGATAGCAGTCATCAGGGCAGCCATCAGAAATGATGGGGCCCCTTACTAAACCTCACGATGGGGCCCCCCCCCCCGGCACTCCATCAACCTCTAACAGCTTTTCTCCCCTTCAAAAAAAAAAAAGGACATAAAATAGCACCACAGCAATAAAACTCCCAGTAATGTGTAGTGTGTATGAGCGTATCACAGAATTCACAGCAATAAAACTCCATAGTAATGTGCGGTGTGTATGAACGTATCACAGAATCCACAGCAATAAATCTCACAGTAATGGGATGTATATGATGGCCTTTGGCCTGGGCCTGGTCCCTGGGTCTGGTTTGGGCCTTGGGGTCTATGCTCTGGGCCTTGTGGTCTGGGCTGGGCCTTCGGGTCTGGCCCCTGGGGTCTGGCCTGGGGTCTGGTCCTTGGGGTCTTGGCCCTGGGGTCTGGGCCTTTGGGTCTGGGGACTGGGCCCTAGGGAATGGGCCTTGGGGGTCTGGTCCCTGGGTCCTGAGTCTGGGCCCTGAGTCTGGCCTGGGGTCTGGGCCCTGGGGTCTGGGCCTTGGGGTCTGGGCCTTGGGGGTCTGGCCCTGGGGACTGGGCCTTGGGGACTGGGCCTTGGGGTCTGGGACCTAGGGACTGGACCTTGGGGTCTGGGCCCTGGGTCTGGGGGACTGTGCCTTGGGGACTGGGCCTTGGGGTCTGGGCCTTGGGTTTGGTCCCTGGGTCTGGGCCATAGGGTCTGGGCCTTGGGGTCTGGGCCCTAGGGTCTGGGCCTTGGGGACTGGGCCCTAGGGTCTGGGCCTTGGGGACTGGGCCCTAGGGTCTGGGCCTTGGGGACTGGCCTTGGGCCCTAGGGTCTGCGCCTTGGGACTGGGGTCTGGGCTTGGGGACTGGGGTCTGGGCCTTGGGGACTGGGCCCTGGGGATTGGGCCTTGGGGACTGGGCCCTGGGGTCTGGGGTCTGGGCCCTGGGGACTGGGCCTTGGGGTCTGGGCCCTGGGGATGGGCCTGGGCCCGGTGTGGTCCCTGGGGATGGGCCTGGGCCCGGTGTGGTCCCTGGGGATGGGCCTGGGCCAGTGTGGTCCCTGGGGATGGGCCTGGGCCTGGGCCCTGTCTGGTCCCTGGAGATGGGCCTGGACCTGGGCCCCGTCTGGTCCCTGGGGATGGGCCTGGGCCCGGTCTGGTCCCTGGGCCCTGTCTGGTCCATGGGGATGGGCCTGGGCCGGTCTGGTCCCTGGGGATGGGCCTGCATCCGGTCTGGTCCCTGGGGATGGGCCTGGCCCGTCTGGTCCTCGGGATGGGCCTGGGCCTGGGCCCGGTCTGGTCCCTGGGATGGGCCTGGGCC
Source organism: Leptobrachium leishanense (assembly GCA_009667805.1). Classification (NCBI taxonomy): domain Eukaryota; kingdom Metazoa; phylum Chordata; class Amphibia; order Anura; family Megophryidae; genus Leptobrachium; species Leptobrachium leishanense. Next base: position 385,610,419 of record CM019065.1, read on the forward strand.
TGGACCCGGTCCCTGGGGATGGGCCTGGGCCCGGTCCCCAGGATGGGCCGGTCCCCGGGATGGGCCTGGGCCGGTCCCCGGGATGGGCCTGGGCCCTGTCTGGTCCCCGGTCCCTGTCTGGTCCCGGGCCGGGTATGGGCCTGGACCAGGGGATGGGCCTGGTCCCCCGGGCATGGGCCTGGTCCCTGGGATGGGCATGGGCCTGGGCCCGGACTGGTCCCCAGGATGGGCCTGGGCCCCGTCTGGTCCCTGGGGATGGGCCTGGGCCCTGTCTGGTCCCCGGGCCGGGTATGGGCCTGGACCAGGGGATGGGCCTGGTCCCCCCGGCATGGGCCTGGTCCCTGGGATGGGCATGGGCCTGGGCCCGGACTGGTCCCCAGGATGGGCCTGGGCCCCGTCTGGTCCCTGGGATGGGCCTGGGCCCTGTCTGGTCCCCGGGCCGGGTATGGGCCTGGACCAGGGGATGGGCCTGGTCCCCCGGGCATGGGCCTGGTCCCTGGGATGGGCATGGGCTTGGCCCGGACTGGTCCCCAGGATGGGCCTGGGCCCCGTCTGGTCCCTGGGGATGGGCCTGGGCCCTGTCTGGTCCCCGGGCCGGGTATGGGCCTGGACCAGGGGATGGGCCTGGTCCCCCGGGCATGGGCCTGGTCCCTGGGATGGGCATGGGCCTGGGCCGGACTGGTCCCCAGGATGGGCCTGGGCCCCGTCTGGTCCCTGGGGATGGGCCTGGGCCCAGACTGGTCCCCGGGATGGGCCTGGGCCTCGTCTGGTCCCTGGGATGGGCCTGGGCCCGGTCTGGTCCCCAGGCCCTGTCTGGACCCCGGGGATGGGCCTGGGCTGGTCCCCGGGCCCTGGTGCCTGGGGATGGGCCTGGGCCCGGTCCCCGGGATGGGCCTGGGTGCCTGGGGATGGGCCCGGTCTTGACCCCGTCCTACTTACCCGCTACAGTCTTCTGTCCTGGACTGGTTCTTCTCCTTTCTTCTCCGCTTCTTTCTTCTTTCTTCTTGCTTCTTCGCTTCTTCTTGCTTCTTTCTTCTTGCTTCTTCACCACGCGGTGTCAGAGTTCTTTTGGCGCCGCGTGTCACGTGTGCGCCGTCACACACGTGACTGGGGGCGGTGCCAAAGCAGCGTGCCTTGGAAGTAGACGCACGCTGCTTGGCCCGCCCGCGGCCCGGCCAAAGAAATTAAGGCAGCGGGCAGCGCCGCCCGCCATCATAGCAGTCACAGCAGTAAGGGGCCCGCCGGGGGCCCCGGCGGCCCAGCGGGCCCCGGCGGCCCGGCGGGGACCCCGGCGGCCCGGGCCCCCCGGGCACCGGGCCCCTTACTGCTGTATGGGGCGTAATGCCCTGATGGCGGCCCTGGCAGACATACGATGCGCATTTTCGTCCGTGATTTTGTACGGATCATCAATAAAACCCTTTTTGCGTCTGAACGTTATGTTGGCCGGACATTAGCAGCGTCTGACGTCTCCTAATCACGCACACACGCCGCCGCAGCGCACGCTGTACGTCGGAAAAGTGCATTCGTTTGCCACTTGCATTGCGCGGACGCACTTTTGTGCGGCCGTTCTTCGTATGCTGCCCGGCATTGGACGTAATTTGCTGCTAGCGCAGCCATGATTTAGTGCGGCTAAACGCACGTTAATACTGCGTTAGTCTGACCTTAGCCTGATACAGTAGACAAGACACCACACAGTCTTTTTTTTTTTGACAGATTTAGAAAAAAAAAAGGAAAATATGGGAAACAAAATTAATCAATAGTAAATGACAGGTACAGTCAGCCAGACCAAAAAAAACTTCTGAGTGTCAATGTGATGGACGTCGCAAATGTGCTGCGTCTGACCTGATCCTGCACACAGGCCGCTACGCAGACGTGGCACACTCTGGGCATTCGTCGTAGCGCTTTTACGGTGAGGCCTAAGGTCAAACCAACGCATTATTCGCAGTGACCGTCAAAAAGTGCGTCCGAACACATTGACGTATTTTCGTGCGTGATTTTTTACGGACAATAAAACACTTTTTGCGTCTTGATGTTATGTTGGCCGGACATGAGCAGCGTCTAACATCTCCTAATCACGCACACACGCCGCTAGCGGACGCAGCGCACTCTGTACGTCAGTACTAGCGGTTCCGCGTTCTCGAAAAAAAAGTGTTAATTTTCCACTTGCGTTGCGCGGCCGTACTTTCGTGCGGCCGTACTTCGTATATTGGCCATCATTGCCCGTCATTTGCTGCTACTGTGGCCGTGATTAAGTGCGCCTAAATGCGTGTTAAAAATGCATTAGTTTGACCCCAGCCTAAATGGTGTCCATTGCCACCTGTGTGATCACTTCGGTGCGCACGTACTTCGTGTGTTGGTCTCTATTGATCACAAATCAATGCTACGACGGACGTTAAACTGTGCTGCGACACAGACGTGATAACTGCGTTCGTCTGACGCTAGCCTAAGGGGTTTAAGAGAAACACCGCTGTAAAGGGCAGACTCAGCCCTGTCCAGCAGTGCCATTCTAGCCCTAACCCTTCAGGAGGGAGTGGTGTCCAAAGGACCTCCCCCTCTCCCCTTTCAGGTGGGATGCCTGAAAGTGACATCACCGCAAAGGCTGGAGCCCATAAAATCGTTGAGTCGGCTTCACGGAAGCCAGACTGACGTGGGACCCCATGCCAGAGAGGCGAGTATAGGGAGGGTGGGGGTTAGAGAACCATGACGTCAGGGCCGGATTAACATAGGGGCTGATGGAGCAGCAGCTCCAGGACCATGCCCCATAATAGGCCCAGAGAAAGGATAACTATATCTGCCTTAGGACCCCTGTATCTCCAACTCCATAGCAGCTACAGGTCATGTGAGGTATCATTGGAAAGGCCAAAGCAAGACCAGGTTTTATGTAACAAAAATAAAATAAATATCTCTTTATTTTTCTGTCTAATACAGCAATATTTTTCACTTTTCAATTACAAAGTGAACAATGATGCTGCACTGACTCACCATCTCATTTCTCATGTCACCAACAAGTGTGAAGGCGATGGCACAATCCAATCCAATACAAATTGTTACATCAAAAACCTAAACTGCCGCACTGCAGTGAAGGGCACTGGGGGGTACTTTGGACTCCTCTGTCACTAATTGTAACAGATCTCTGTGCCCGGACAGGGTCACATCTGCCAAATGCTGCTTCCTCGCTGGACACCCAGTTTCTCCTCGTGACTCTCACACCTTTCTCTGGTACCTTAGCCACAGCTCAAGGCCCGGTGTATGTAGAGAGCCTGGCAAGCACCCCCAGGAATAAGCCGAAGCGGTAGACCTGGAGCCTTTCCTTAACACAGCGGGCAGAAGATTCCTGGTTCCCCAAAACATGAGTCGTGACTTCAAGCTTGGTCAGAATAGAACTGACTGTTTATTCACAGAGAGGACAGATAGAGTCAAGGACCAGCACATTTGCATACAATCAAACAGACAACAAAACAGATCAGATAGCTTCACAGGACCATCAAACAATGGAGAATGGGGGACGGAGAAAGCACGTAAACAAAAGGAATTTCTTACTGAGAGAATTTACACAATAGCAGGTACTAATACAGAGATCTACACTATACAGGGAATAACACACAGACATCAGAAATCTTTAGTTAACTGGCATATCTATAAAACAGTGAAAACCAAAATATATTTAAACATCCACCAGTTCCCCAATAGTCTCTTTCACGGGCCATAGTCTCTGGGCAGGAAGCTAGCGCACATCCCCCTCCAAGTCGCACAGTGACAGCGTGTTCTGTCACACTAATCTTTACACCTCACAAAGTCAAGTGAGGCGTCATTGGACAGGTCAGAGTATGGCCTTTGCATTGATGTCAAATGTGACCATGTAAAATCTAAATGAAAAACAATATTTTTTGTTCCAAAGCGATGGCATTGTCCATTTGCACGCATAAAATGAGCAATACCACTGCCATTACTCACCTTCTCATTTCCCACGCTGGGAGCAAGGTCAGTGCTTAAGGCTAGGGTCAAACGAAAGCATTTTTACACGCGAATGTAAAAAAGTGCGTCCGAACGCATTGACGTATTTTTTCATGGAATTCGCGAAAACGGTCCTACGATGCGCATTTTCGTGCGTGATTTTTTACGGATCCAAACCAGGAAACTTTGGGTGTCTGGACGTTATGTTGGCCGGACACGAGCAGGGTCTGACGTCTCCGAATCACACACACGCACCGCTAGCGGACGCAGCGCACTCTGTACGTCAGTACTAGCGGTTCTGCGTTCTCGAAAAAATGCGTTCATTTTCCACTTGCGTTGCGCGGCCGGACTTTCGTGCGACCGTACTTCGTATATTGGCCGTCATTGCCCGTCATTTGCTGCTAGTGCGGCCGTAATTAAGTGCGCCAGAACGCACGTTAAAAGTGCGCTGGTCTGACCCCAGCCTTATACTTAGTCATATTATTCATAAAACACCATCCTCCAAATCACAAGGTACATATTTCATTTTTTAATCAAAACTGTACATTTTTTCAGAAAAATGCAGTAACAGGTTCCCATTTCACAAGAATTCCCTATAGATTATTTAACCACAAAAGTTTGGATGATAAAATGGGAAAAAAATATTTTACACGCTTTAAATGATTGAAATCTGAATAATTAATCACACAGGATCTGGACGTGGTTACATATAGCCGTATCTGCACTATTAAATAACCAAAAATATGTTTTCGTTTCACTAAATGCCAAAAAAAAGCCACCAAAATCTTCAACTCCAGGCCCATAGAGATCTTAATCTGGCCCTGCATGACGTTCATAGTTCGTCCTTGGTCCTTAAGGAGAATTTTCCCCAGGACGTACTATGGTCCTTAAGGGGTTAAAGTAAGGAATATTTGGAATTCCCCAGTGTATTTCTTACTGTAATAACCCATGTGGCAGGCAGATGGCGCCATCTACTGGCCAATAGGAGTTACAGCAGTTTGAGCTGCAGGCCTGATGTTGCCTTTAAAAGTCACGATCTCAGTAGTGAAGGGGTTCATATAGGCATAATAAAAAAACAAATATAATTCACGCCATCGACTGATACCCGGGATGTGCTCACTTTATTAGTGATTCTGATCAGAGGTCGATAGATTGATTTTTATTTGAGTGAATTCATTTATATTTTTGGGATATTTTGCTCATTTTCCTTCTTTCCCGTTAAATTCTGATTAGAGAGAAAGAAAAATATCGGAACGTGTAAAAATGACACGACTGACTCTGGTACCTCTTGGCGAGGAGGAGCGGGGCTGTCACCCGCATTATGTTTCATTGTCTTGAGATGACTGTCATTTCTGTCACTACAGCTTTATCCTAATGAGCGTTCCTTCTGGGGTAAACAAACAGAGATACCTTTTGGCTTCCAGTCCCTTCATCACGCATTACCAGAGTAATTAAATCCAGCTTTTCACCCTTTGTGGGCACAAGGCTCAGCTAAAAGCACTGCAGGCTATGTTGCCATGTCTGCAGCGCAGGGAATACACTGTGTACATAGAACATTCTAATAGTGATACAATGTAACAAATAGAATAAACTGCTGCAAAACGACAAACTGGTTTGTTCTTTCAGTTCATTAGATGGACATTCTACGCCAGGGATCTCAAACTCTGGCCCTCAGTTATTTATTGCATACAATTCCCAGAATTCTTTGAATGCAATAGATGCTATAGAATCATGGGAGTTGTAATTCAGAAACATTTTTAGATTGCCAGAGTTTGCGATCCCTTAAATGGATGGACAGGGGGGATGGATACACAGGGAGGCATTATCCTCTGCCTTCTCTGGCTGTTTGCATTAGAGAATAGAGATGTGCAATTTGTTTCGTTCCAAATTGAAATTCGGACGAAATTCACCATTTTCATATTTCTCGAGCATTTCCGAAAAAGAAATATCAACCATCCGAAATTTCGTATTGATTCGGATCATTCTGTGATTCGGATCATTTCGGGTGATTCAGATCAGTTGGTTTTTCACTTTTTTATGAGTTATTTTGTTTTTATTGCTTATTTAAGAATGAGAAGTAGATTACTACCAATAGAATGAAAGTTTCTTTACTTAATTATTCATTTAGGATTCATATGCTGCATTAATTATACTGCAGAGAGGCGCTTCCCAGCAGTGTGCGGATTCCTATGCTGCATTAATTATACTGCAGAGAGGTGCTTCCCAGCAGTGTGTGGATTCATATGCTGCATTAATTATACTGCAGAGAGGCGCTTCCCAGCAGTGTGTGGATTCATATGCTGCATTAATTATACCGCAGGGAGGAGCTTCCCAGCAGTGTGTGGATTCACATGCTGCATTAATTATACTGCAGAGAGGCGCTTCCCAGCAGTGTGTGGATTCACATGCTGCATTAATTATACTGCAGAGAGGCGCTTCCCAGCAGTGTGTGGATTCATATGCTGCATTAATTATACTGCAGAGAGGCGCTTCCCAGCAGTGTGTGGATTCATATGCTGCATTAATTATACTGCAGAGAGGCGCTTCCCATCAGTGTGTGGATTCATATGCTGCATTAGTTATACTGCAGAGAGGCGCTTCCCAGCAGTGTGTGGATTCATATGCTGCATTAATTATACTGCAGAGAGGCGCTTCCCAGCAGTGTGTGGATTCATATGCTGCATTAATTATACTGCAGAGAGGTGCTTCCCAGCAGTGTGTGGATTCATATGATGCATTAATTATACTGCAGAGAGGAGCTGCCCGGCAGTGTGTGGATTCATATGCTGCATTAATTATACTGCAGAGAGGCGCTTCCCAGCAGTATGTGGATTCATATGCTGCATTAATTATACTGCAGAGAGGTGCTTCCCATCAGTGTGTGGATTCATATGCTGCATTAATTATACTGCAGAGAGGTGCTTCCCATCAGTGTGTGGATTCATATGCTGCATTAATTATACTGCAGAGAGGTGCTTCCGCAGCAGTGTGTGAATTCATATGCTGCATTAATTATACTGCAGAGAGGCGCTTCCCAGCAGTGTGTGGATTCATATGCTGCATTAATTATACCGCAGAGAGGTGCTTCCCAGCAGTGTGTGGATTCATATGCTGCATTAATTATACGCAGAGAGGCGCTTCCCAGCAGTGTGTGGATTCATATGCTGCAATAATTATACCGCAGAGAGGCGCTTCCCAGCAGTGTGTGGATTCATATGCTGCATTAATTATACTGCAGAGAGGCGCTTCCCGGCAGTGTGTGGATTCATATGCTGCATTAATTATACTGCAGAGAGGCGCTTCCCAGCAGTATGCAGATTCATATGCTGCATTAATTATACTGCAGAGAGGCGCTTCCAGCAGTGTGTGGATTTATATGCTGCATTAATTATAACTGCAGAGAGGCGCTTCCCATCAGTGTGTGGATTCATATGCTGCATTAATTATACTGCAGAGAGGCGCTTCCCAGCAGTATGCAGATTCATATGCTGCATTAATTATACTGCAGAGAGGCGCTTCCCAGCAGTGCGTGGATTCATATGCTGCATTAATTATACCGCAGAGAGGTGCTTCCCAGCAGTGTGTGGATTCATATGCTGCATTAATTATACTGCAGAGAGGCGCTTCCCATCAGTGTGTGGATTCATATGCTGCATTAATTATACTGCAGAGAGGCGCTTCCCAGCAGTATGCAGATTCATATGCTGCATTAATTATACTGCAGAAAGGCGCTTCCCAGCAGTGTGTGGATTCATATGCTGCATTAATTATACCGCAGAGAGGTGCTTCCCAGCAGTGTGTGGATTCATATGCTGCATTAATTATACCGCAGAGAGGCGCTTCCCAGCAGTGTGTGGTTCATATGCTGCATTAATTATACTGCAGAAAGGCGCTTCCCAGCAGTGTGTGGATTCATATGCTGCATTAATTATACCGCAGAGAGGTGCTTCCCAGCAGTGTGTGGATTCATATGCTGCATTAATTATACCGCAGAGAGGCGCTTCCCAGCAGTGTGTGGATTCATATGCTGCAATAATTATACCGCAGAGGGCGCTTCCCAGCAGTGTGTGGATTCATATGCTGCATTAATTATACTGCAGAGAGGCGCTTCCCGGCAGTGTGTGGATTCATATGCTGCATTAATTATACTGCAGAGAGGCGCTTCCAGCAGTATGCAGATTCATATGCTGCATTAATTATACTGCAGAGAGGCGCTTCCCAGCAGTGTGTGGATTTATATGCTGCATTAATTATACTGCAGAGAGGCGCTTCCCATCAGTGTGTGGATTCATATGCTGCATTAATTATACTGCAGAGAGGCGCTTCCCAGCAGTATGCAGATTCAGATGCTGCATTAATTATACTGCAGAGAGGCGCTTCCCAGCAGTGCGTGGATTCATATGCTGCATTAATTATACTGCAGAGAGGCGCTTCCAGCAGTAATGCAGATTCATATGCTGCATTAATTATACTGCAGAGAGGCGCTTCCCAGCAGTGCGTGGATTCATATGCTGCATTAATTATACTGCAGAGAGGCGCTTCCCAGCAGTGTGTGGATTCATATGCTGCATTAATTATACTGCAGAGAGGTGCTTCCCAGCAGTGTGTGGATTCATATGCTGCATTAATTATACCGCAGAGAGGCGCTTCCCAGCAGTGTGTGGATTCATATGCTGCATTAATTATACTGCAGAGAGGTGCTTCCCAGCAGTGTGTGGATTCATATGCTGCATTAATTATACTGCAGAGAGGCGCTTCCCAGCAGTATGTGGATTCATATGCTGCATTAATTATACTGCAGAGAGGCGCTTCCCATCAGTGTGTGGATTCATATGCTGCATTAATTATACTGCAGAGAGGTGCTCAGGGGCGGATCCAGGGGGGGGGCAACGGGGCAATTGCCCCCCCCCCGAGATTTGGCCCGGGGTTGAGGGACCCAGATGCCGGGCAGCGCGAGAGCGCCTGCCCGGTCTTGAACAGTCCGTCCTGTGAAGTGGATGCGGCTGTGTGCGTGCGCAGCTGGTCACGTGGTCCGGCTAATCAGGTGGTACTGAGTCTCTGTACCACCTGACTGGCCGGACCGCGTGACCGGCTGCGCACGACACACAGCGCATCCACTTCACAGGACGGACTGTTCAAGACCGGACAGGCGCTCTCGCGCTGCCCGGCATCTGGGTCCTCAACCCCTGCCGGAGCTGGGGCAACAATCCAGGTGAGAGCTGGGGCAAATCCATGACCTGGGGGCAAATCCATGTGTGACCTGGGGGCAAATCCATGTGTGACCTGGGGGCAAATCCATGACCTGGGGGCAAATCCATGAGCTGGGGGGCAAATCCATGAGCTGGGGCAAATCCATGTGCTGGGGCAAATCCATGAGCTGGGGCAAATCCATGAGCTGGGGGGCAAATCCATGAGCTGGGGCAAATCCATGAGCTGGGGGGCAAATCCATGAGCTGGGCAAATACATGAGCTGGGCAAATCCATGTGCTGGGGCAAATCCATGAGCTGGGGCAAATCCATGAGCTGGGGGGCAAATCCATGAGCTGGGGGCAAATCCATGAACTGGGGCAAATCCATGAGCTGGGGGCAAATACACGAGCTGGGGGCAAATACACGAGCTGGGGGCAAATCCATGAGCTGGGGCAAATCCATGAGCTGGGCAAATCCATGACCTGGGGGCAAATACATGAGCTGGGCAAATACATGAGCTGGGGGCAAATCCATGACCTGGGGGCAAATCCATGAGCTGGGCAAATCCATGTGCTGGCAAATCCATGAGCTGGGGCAAATCCATGAGCTGGGCAAATCCATGACCTGGGGGCAAATCCATGAGGTGGGCAAATCCATGACCTGGGGGCAAATACATGAGCTGGGCAAATACATGAGCTGGGGGCAAATCCATGACCTGGGGGCAAATCCATGAGCTGGGCAAATCCATGTGCTGGGCAAATCCATGACCTGGGGGCAAATCCATGAGCTGGGCAAATCCATAGGCTGGGGGCAAATCCATGAGCTGGGGGCAAATCCATGTGCTGGGCAAATCCATGACCTGGGGGCAAATCCATGAGCTGGGCAAATCCATGACCTGGGGGCAAATCCATGAGCTGGGCAAATCCTTGAGCTGGGGGCAAATCCATGTGTGAGCTGGGGGCTCTCTGCTCCTCTAGATTGTAAAATCCGGGGTGCCCTCTGCTCCTCTAGATTGTAAAATCCGGGGTGCCCTCTGCTCCTCTAGATTGTAAGCTCCTGGGTGTCCTCTGCTCCTCTAGATTGTAAGCTCCTGGGTGCCCTCTGCTCCTCTAGATTGTAAGCTCCTGGGTGCCTTCTGCTCCTCTAGATTGTAAGCTCCTGTGAGCCGGGCCTCTGCTCCTCTAGATTGTAAGCTCCTGTGAGCCAGGCCCTCTGTAAATTCTCGTGAGTCGGGCTCTCTGCTAAAACACCTTATTTTCTGTAAGTGCCCCTCCCGAGACTAGTCTCTGGATCCGCCCCTGGAGGTGCTTCCCATCAGTGTGTGGATTCATATGCTGCATTAATTATACTGCAGAGAGGTGCTTCCCAGCAGTGTGTGGATTCATATGCTGCATTAATTATACTGCAGAGAGGCGCTTCCCAGCAGTGTGTGGATTCATATGCTGCATTAATTATACTGCAGAGAGGTGCTTCCCAGCAGTGTGTGAATTCATATGCTGCATTAATTATACTGCAGAGAGGTGCTTCCCAGCAGTATGCGGATTCATATGCTGCATTAATTATACTGCAGAGAGGCGCTTCCCAGCAGTGTGTGGATTCATATGCTGCATTAATTATACTGCAGAAAGGTGCTTCCCAGCAGTGTGTGGATTCATTTGCTGCATTAATTATACTGCAGAGAGGTGCTTCCCAGCAGTGTGTGGATTCATATGCTGCATTAATTATACTGAAGAGAGGCGCTTCCCATCAGTGTGTGGATTCATATGCTGCATTAATTATACTGCAGAGAGGCGCTTCCCAGCAGTGTGTGGATTCATATGCTGCATTAATTATACTGCAGAGAGGTGCTTCCCAGCAGTGTGTGGATTCATATGCTGCATTAATTATACCGCAGAGAGGCGCTTGCCGGGCAGTGTGTGGATTCACATTAATTATACCGCAGAGAGGCGCTTCCCATCAGTGTGTGGATTCATATGCTGCATTAATTATACTGAAGAGAGGCGCTTCCCATCAGTGTGTGGATTCATATGCTGCATTAATTATACTGCAGAGAGGCGCTTCCCAGCAGTGTGTGGATTCACATGCTGCATTAAATATACTGCAGAGAGGCGCTTCCCGGCAGTGTGTGGATTCATATGCTGCATTAATTATACTGAAGAGAGGCGCTTCCCATCAGTGTGTGGATTCATATGCTGCATTAATTATACTGCAGAGAGGCGCTTCCAGCAGTGTGTGGATTCATATGCTGCATAATTATACTGCAGAGAGGCGCTTCCCAGCAGTGTGTGGATTCATATGCTGCATTAATTATACTGCAGAGAGGCGCTCCCAGCAGTATGCAGATTCATATGCTGCATTAATTATACTGCAGAGAGGCGCTTCCCAGCAGTGTGTGGATTCATATGCTGCATTAATTATACTGCAGAGAGGCGCTTCCCAGCAGTATGCAGATTCATATGCTGCATTAATTATACTGCAGAGAGGCGCTTCCATCAGTGTGTGGATTCATATGCTGCATTAATTATACTGCAGAGAAGCGCTTCCCAGCAGTATGCGGATTCATATGCTGCATTAATTATACCGCAGAGAGGCGCTTCCATCAGTGTGTGGATTCATATGCTGCATTAATTATACCGCAGAGAGGCGCTTCCCATCAGTGTGTGGATTCATATGTTGCATTAATTATACTGCAGAGAAGGCGCTTCCCATCAGTGTGTGGATTCATATGCTGCATTAATTATACTGCAGAGAGGCGCTTCCAGCAGTGTGTGGATTCATATGCTGCATTAATTATACTGCAGAGAGGTGCTTCCAGCAGTGTGTGGATTCATATGCTGCATTAATTATACCGCAGAGAGGCGCTTCCCAGCAGTGTGTGGATTCACATTAATTATACCGCAGAGAGGCGCTTCCCATCAGTGTGTGGATTCATATGCTGCATTAATTATACCGCAGAGAGGCGCTTCCCAGCAGTGTGTGGATTCATATGCTGCATTAATTATACCGCAGAGAGGAGCTTCCCAGCAGTGTGTGGATTCATATGCTGCATTAATTATACTACAGGGAGGGGCTTCCCAGCAGTGTGTGGATTCATATGCTGCATTGAAACCTATGGGTTAAAAAGCCTTGTTTCTTTAAAAATGTTAGGAAACCTAAAATTTCACCCCAAAAATGCCTTAAAAATCCTAAAAGAATAATTAAGTAAAGAAACTTTCATTCTATTGGTAGTAATCTACTTCCCATTCTTAAATAACCATTAAAAAACAAAATAACTCTTAAAAAAAGTGAAAAACCAACTCATCTGAATCACTTGAAATGATTTGAAACGAAAGAAAAACTGTCCAAAATTATAAAAAAACAACGATACAGAAAAAAAAGGTTATGCACATCCATAGTTTGCAGGGCCCACAGACAAAAATGGTAATAGAGAGCCACTAAGGGTTAACTGCTGCCTATTACCACCTCACCTGGAATACAACCCGTACGGAAAACTTGTGAGTTCCTGTACTTCTTATTTTAGGACTTGACCCGAGTCCAGGACGTACGTGGAACGTCATGGGGATTTCCTCCCCAGCACGCAGGACGCTCCGCACCCGTCATGTTGGGCCCCTGATCGATGCCGATCTGGCACCAAGCAGTGGCTTCTGCCACAGCCCTTGCCGTGGGACAGGCGCCCCCCCCCCACAGGAATGCAGGAGTCATCACGCTCTGGGGCTCCCCTTGCTCAGTAGTACAGGAGACGCAGGGGTCCTTAACAGCTACCAGGACAGTTGAGGTGTCAATGGAAAGAACCTGGCCTTTTCAATCATGCCTAATATCATTATGTAAAGAGTAAAAGCATAAACAAAGAAATAATAAACTTTAATACAGTTCTAAAGATATAATTATTTGTTCTAAAAGCAGCGGCATTGTGTTTTAACCCCCTTATAAAATTAACAATGCTGCTGCACCAATATATATATATAAATTCCTCGGTGTTCCGCAACTCAGACACTCTTTCTTGTTGAAAAAAATTCCTTTATTGGATCATGGGTACAGCGACGACGTTTCAGTCACGTAGGACTTTCATCAAGACATGTAACAAGCATTCAAACACACTCTATATATACTAGGGATGTGCGTTTCGGGTTTTGGAATTTCGTAATTTTCACGAAATTTCCCGATTCGTGCATTCGGATTCGGCCGATGTTACGAAAATTTCCAGATCCGAAAACAGCAGATGAAAAATTTCCGAAACGAAATGAAAATGTGTTCGGAATTTTCGAATGGAGTAGAAATGTGTAAAATCGAAAATCATTTTCGTTCCATTCGTAATTTCGGCTCCATTCCTGATTTCGGTTCCATTTCAGTAATTTCGGACAACGTATTTTTTTGTTATATCGCTGATTCTGTAATTTTGTATCATTCCCATCTCAATGTATCCTTCTTGTAAAACATGAGAAATCTCAATGTATCCTTCCCGGGAAACCAGAGAAATCTCAATGTATCCTTCTTGTGAAACCAGAGAAATCTCAATGTATCCTTCTTGTAAAACATGAGAAATCTCAATGGCAGAATTATCGTATCGACAGAAATATCGGATCCGAAAAACCATTAGTTTACGTCAAAACGAATAGACACTTTGAAACGAGGAGAACAGACGTTCAGAAAAACACGAAAATTTCCGAAATTATGAAAAGTCGATACGAGAAACGAAACGAAAACGAAACGAGCCGAAACGGAAATCGGCCGAAACGAAAATTTACAAAATACGAACGAACCGAACCGAAAAAAAAATCGGTGCACAAGTCTAATATATACGTAAGAAGTGTTAATCAATAATACATTACAGGTGAATCAAAGTAAGTATAAAACCGGAAGTGTGAGAGCTACTCAGGCTAGGGTCAGACTGAGGCAGTGCGAACGCGCGTTCTGGCGCACTTAATCACGGCCGCACTAGCAGCAGATGCCGGGCAATGACGGCCAATATACGAAGTACGGTCGCACAAAAGTCCGGCTGCGCAACGCAAGTGGAAAATGAACGCATTTTTTCGAGAACGTGAAACCACTAGTACTGACGTACAGAGTGCGCTGCGTCTGCTAGAGGCGTGTTTGTGTGATTAGGAGACGTCAGACGCTGCTAATGTCCGGCCAACATAACGTCCAGACGCAAAAAGAGTTTTATTGATGATCCGTACAAAATCACGGACGAAAATGCGCATAGTATGACCACTATCACGTATTCTGTGAAAAAATGCGTCCATTCGTTCGAACGCACTTTTTCACAGACAACATAAAAATGCGTTCGTCTGACCCTAGCCTCACCGGTCATTAAACCACAGCTGGGTGCCGAGTAACCATATTATAAACCAAAGTAGATATTAATTCCCCTCAAAACGATAAATCGATAAAGTTAAATGATCAATAATGGCTACTGGCTCTCTAATAGCGTATTTAATCACTATACAAATTAAAAACAATAATAAAATCTAAATGGAATCAGAGAACGTGTCCTAACGAGAATGGAGAAAGCAATGCAGACAATTTTTTTAATTTAACCCCTTGGGGAAGATTGTGTCAAGCGTGAAAATCCAGAACGCCTCTCTTTTTAATAATTCGAGGGCTCGATCACCCGCTCTCGATAATGGGGGAACATGATCTATTCCCATCACTCGAAGAGAAGAGAGTGGATGCTGCATTAAGAAAAAATGTCTGGCGACTGGCGGTGAATTTTCTTTGCCTGACAAGGCAGCTCATATAGCAGCTCTGTGATTGGCCAGCCTTTCACGTAAACCATTGTTTGTCTTGTAAAATAGTCTGCATTGCTTTCTCCATTCCCAATGTATCAACCCCTTGTACAATACAATACATATGATACACAGAGCAAGGGAATGTAAGGAAAATACATACAAATAAACATTGGGGCGGCCGTTTCTTTACAGAGGCAATAAGTAAGGAAGATGTTTCTGTTAGCTACCATTCAATCAGGTGGTGAATTTGGTAAGGGTAGCTGGCGAGGGGACAGAGTTAGCTAAGCCTGATCTAGAGTCAGCCTTCAGGCCGTACCGCTGTGTCCAGGGGGTTTTCTTTTAATGGGGTGTAGATTCAATGGGTAATTTTACATAGATATCTGTTTACCCATTGGGGTGAGCAATATCCCGTGCTCCATTTTTAAAGGCTTCCTACTCTTTTGCATTGCTTAGTGGAGAAGAGAGCGGGGAGGAGACGTATAGTACACTACTTGGACGATTTCATGGTAACGGGTTCCAAAGGGACTGGAGAATGCGGTAGGATCGGGGGGGGGATAACGATATAAGTTTAGTTGATCGGGGAGAATTGTAGGTGGTTTGGGGGGGGAATGGCCAGACATTAGATCAAATGGTCTAGTGTAATTTCAAATGGTGAGCAGGCAAATGGCCCAGGAGTGGATTCAAAGAGGATGGGTGCAAAGCTTGGTGTTTCTGGATTTTTTTATTTTCCAATCGTCGGGGCAATACAACTGTGGGGGATAGAATTAAAAACAAAACAAAACAAAAAAAAAAAAACATCCCCCCCTCTTTTTTGGGTCTGATATTCAAGGTGTGGTGCAAGTTCTGAATAACATGTCTGCATCATCACCGCAGGTTGTAGCTTAGGTCAGATATTTGGTGTCGATATGTTTGAAAAGCAATATTAATTTCACGGCAAATCACAAACCGGGGGTAAGGAAGGTGGTGGCGGATACATTGTCCAGATTCAAGTGGGATGTGTTCCGACATTTGGCACCGGGGAGGAGAGAGAAAAAATAAAGAAAATCTAAAAAAAAATTGCAGGGTGAAGACTGCCCTCCGTTTCTTTGGCAGATGGGGAGCAGTTAGAGGGCATCAATGATTTGGTGAGGAGATTGTTGTTGCAGAGGACATGGGCATCGTAGAGCAAGCAGTGAAAGGGTTGGATCGAGTTTTAAAGGGACAGAGGAGGTAGGGCAGAATGTTGTTTTCAAAATAGCTACTGAAGTTCGGCGGTAAGTCAATAAAGAAAGGACAGCTTGGTAACTATTTAGTGGTATTTCATACTTTGCTCGGTTAAAGGAAGAGGATGACTGGGCTAAACAGTTCGTGGTGAGGAAGATCTTGACAGCAGAGTACAAGTAGGAGATAAGATGGAGCTGATAACAATCTTTTTAGGGCAGCATTTGTTTTAGTTTTTCAGCTGCCCTAAGGATTGAGGAAATAATTGCTCTAGGGGAAAATTCTTCTCAATTAAGAAAGGAGGATGTGAGAGTGCGGATGGAGTGGTATTGATGCACAGTTTGAGTTGTGTTGCTGCTAAGGCCCATGGTGGGGAAGTATGCCCAGTGGTATGTGTGAGGGGATACTTGGAGGCGGCTCCTTCAAACGGTCACATGTTCTGGGGGCACAAGGGTGGTACTAACTTGTCCGGGTATCAATTCAAAATGGTTCCGCAGCAGGCCACGGAGGGGCTTGGTTGAAAGGGGAGTTGCATTTGCCCCCATTCTTTCAGGATAGGAGCTGCTAGTACTGAGCAGATTGGGTTACCCAAAGGACCGAATTAAAAAGATGGGGAGATGGAAATGGGAAGTATATAGGAGATATGTGAGGCCATTAAAGAAATGAGGGGAAAACTTATGGGGAACAATTGTTTTGTTTTAATAATAATAACTTGTTTCCTTTTTTCTTTTGGTTTCTTTTCAGTTCGGGTACACTGGTGTGTGTGCATTACAGTTAATAGTTTACATTTTGGTTATTTGCAGGACGTGCAATAAGAGTGCGGATCCTGGGACACTCCTATGTGCACTGGATGGAGAGTCATGCTGCTGGCACCAAGAGAGGAGCGAACCCGGGGTGCAGCATAATTGAAGTAGGGATTAGATGGATAGGGAAGCAAGGTGGAGCCGTTATTGGGAATAGCGAAGACATCCAGGAGAAAGTGGGGTAAGCCAGATATTATGGTACTACATTTAGGCTGGTGTCAGACGAGCATAGTGTTCACGTCCGTGATTGCGCCTAAAAGTACGTCCGTGATAGCGTGACAGAAAGCCCATCGGAGCCTGTTACACAAAGTACGTCCGCACTGAACTGCGGATGCACAACGGCCGCGGCCCACGGACGCAAGGTAGGCAAGAACGTACAACCACTAGAACGGCCGCACAAAGTGCGCTGAGTCCGCAACGTCTGCATAGCTTTGTGTGTGAGCGATGGAACGTGGTCAGACGGACTGCATTTATACATCCAGCATTTTTCATGGACAAAATGGTTTTGCTTTTTATTTTATTTTCTCTCCTACATCCGTCAAAATATACGTCAGTGAATAAACTGACTGTGTGGTCACAACTGCGTCTTCCGTACTGACGTACGTCCGTGTGCACGGACATACAGTCCGTAGAAATCACGCTCGTCTGACCCTAGCCTTAGGGGACAGCTAGAGAAGAGATAGGTATTGTGAGTGGTGAAATAGCGGCCTGGCATGTGGGGAGGCAATAGTAGGGGAATTTGGCCTTAATTAATAAAAGACGTGACCTTTTCAAAATGCCAATACTTTGTTGTGTTCTCATTTATGGGGAAAGGGGGGGGGTGAAGGGTGTTTACTTGGTTTAAGAAGGTAACTTACATGGGAAAAATTGTAAGAAGAAAATAGGGGTATAATTCTTAAGAAAAAGTTTGTTGTGTTTGATCCATTTTTCTACCTCTGTGAATTGTTCTTGCAGCACGGCCTCCAGCTGCAGGAGATTTGGTTTGCTGGTATAGATCACGGTGTCGTCTGCGTACATATGTACAGTTGAGGCTTTGCAGACGTTGGGCAGATCATTTATGAATATTGTGAATAGCAGGGGGCCGAGTATCGAACCTTGAGGTACACCGCATGTGACTGGGAGGGAAGTGCTGTCAGAAATTGACATATATTGCGACCGATCAGACACATATGATTGAAACCAGGTTAGCGTGCGATCACCAATACCAGAGTTTTTAAGTTTTTGTAATAAGATGTCATGGTCTACTGTGTCAAAGGCCTTGGCAAAATCAAGGAAGATGCTCCAGTTAGGTCTCCTTGTTCCATCCCAGCCTGGATATCATTGCAGACTTTTAAAAGGGCGGTTGTAGTTGAATGTTTTCGACGAAAGCCGGATTGATCTGGGGTTAAATAGTTCCAATACTGATAATAATCACGTAATTGTGTGCAGACACATTTTTCCAGAATTTTTGACATTACAGGGAGCCGTGATATCGGACGGTAGTTGGATACCAAAGTACTGTCACCACTTTTATGGATAGGTACCACTCTCGCAGTCTTCCAGAGTTTGGGTATGTATCCAGTCGCCAGTGACTCATTGATATTATGTATATATAGAGTGTGTTTGAATGCTTGTTACATGTCGATAAAAGTCCTACGGGACTGAAACGTCGACGCTGTACCCATGATCCAATAAAGGAATTGTTTTCAACAAGAAAGAGTGTCTGAGTTGCGGAACACCGAGGAATTTATACCTAGTTCCTGCACCGGAGCATTATTCAATTGTCATTGGGTGTGCAGAGACCGAGTTTGATATATATATATATATATATATTTCAAATTAATTTTAATATATTTTTACATTTTATTTTTATAATTCTTTTAATTTGATACATTTTAATAAATATATCAAAATGCAGTATTTTAACTATTTATTAAACTAATGTTATAATTGTTTGAGTTTTATTGTTATGGAGCTCTAATTCGGTTATACACCCCACCGAATGCCTCTGCAAAAAGACGCTGACCTGGTAAAAAAAAAAAAGGGTTTAAAACAAACAAAAAAAAAGAATAAAAAAGTCCTACAAAAAAAATTATACGTCTGTTACAGGAATTTTTTTTTAAAAAAAAAACACAATTTAAAAAAATGGGAATCAAAAATTTCACCTAAAAATTCCAGAAAAATATCTTTACAATTCTAAAAAATAAATAAAAAGGCTTTTTGCTGAAAAATGAAAAGAATGAACGGTTGAATAGAAAAGCAAAGATTTTTTATACATTGAATCCTATGGGATTCGCATTTTTAAACCGGTCGAACTGTAGCACTGAAAATCAGGGCATTTCACCGACACTTCAGTACAGTTCGGCGTGTTGTGAATAGGTTAACCATTACTTCTCTATGGGACAACTTCGCAGCCGCTGAAGGACGCCGTGTTTCGCCAACAATTCACCAGTATTTGGAGAATTGACAGCTTTGTGAAATGCCAAACTGCCACAAAACTGCACTGTATGGGAAATTCACCGTACGGTGGAATTCGGTGGTAATTTCAGCTCTTATTGAGTAACCCTCATAGGCGTGCGCACGGGGTGTGCCGGGTGTGCCTAGGCACACCCTAATGCCGGCCCGCGGCACATTCTGGGTCCCGGCTGGCCGCATCCGATGGATAGCCGCCGGGACCCCTCGTCTCCGCGGGCCTGGCGGCAGCCTCCGCTTCCCTGGTGGTCCCTGTGGTTCGTGGGGTGCTGCACTGCGCTCTGTGCATGGCGCACAGAGCGCACAGCACATCCCTCACTGACACGAGCGGCCGGCGATCTCTGATGACCTGTCACCTGACCGCCGGCGCTCTGATATAGACAGTAAGCGCCGGCGGTCAGGTGACAGGTCATCAGAGATCGCCGGCCGCTCGTGTCAGTGAGGGATGTGCTGTGCGCTCTGTGCGCCATGCACAGAGCGCAGTGCAGCACCCCACGAACCACAGGGACCACCAGGGAAGCGGAGGCTGCCGCCAGGCCCGCGGAAATGAGGGTCTCGGCGGCTATCCATCAGATGCGGCCAGCCGGGTTACCCCTCTTTGACCTCCCCCCCATCTGTGCCACTGGACCACCAATGATACATATTCAACCCCCTCCCTGCAAGCAAAAAAAAAACCAAAGGTAAGCAGGAGAGGGGGCAATTTTCATATATGAAAACTATTTTTTAATAGTGTATTTTAAATATTTAAACAGTTTTATGGCTGTGGATTCTGTGATACACATATACTGCTGAGTTTTATGGCTGTGGATTCTGTGATAGCAGTATTTGTGTATCACAGAATCCACAGCCATAAAACTCAGCAGTATATGTGTATCACAGAATCCACAGCCATAAAACTCAGCAGTATTTGTGTATCACAGAATCCACAGCCATAAAACTCAGCAGTATATGTGTATCACAGAATCCACAGCCATAAAACTCAGCAGTATTTGTGTATCACAGAATCCACAGCCATAAAACTCAGCAGTATATGTGTATCACAGAATCCACAGCCATAAAACTCAGCAGTATATGTGTATCACAGAATCCACAGCCATAGAACTCAGCAGTATATGGTATCACAGAATCCACAGCCATAAAACTCAGCAGTATATGTGTATCACAGAATCCACAGCCATAAAACTCAGCAGTATTTGTGTATCACAGAATCCACAGCCATAAAACTCAGCAGTATATGTGTATCACAGAATCCACAGCCATAAAACTCAGCAGTATATGTGTATCACAGAATCCACAGCCATAAAACTCAGCAGTATATGTGTATCACAGAATCCACAGCCATAGAACTCAGCAGTATATGTGTATCACAGAATCCACAGCCATAAAACTCAGCAGTATATGTGTATCACAGAATCCACAGCCATAAAACTCAGCAGTATATGTGTATCACAGAATCCATAGCCATAAAACTCAGCAGTATTTGTGTGAGTTTTATGGCTATGGATTCTGTGATACACATATACTGCTGAGTTTTATGGCTGTGGATTCTGTGATACACAAATACTGCTGAGTTTTATGGCTGTGGATTCTGTGATACACATACTGCTGAGTTTTATGGCTGTGGATTCTGTGATACACAAATACTGCTGAGTTTTATGGCTGTGGATTCTGTGATACACAAATACTGCTGAGTTTTATGGCTGTGGATTCTGTGATACACATACACTGCATACTGCTGAGTTTTATGGCTGTGGATTCTGTGATACACAAATACTGCTGAGTTTTATGGCTGTGGATTCTGTGATACACATATACTGCTGAGTTTTATGGCTGTGGATTCTGTGATACACTGATACACACTGCATACTGCTGAGTTTTATGCCTGTGGATTCTGTGATACACACTGCATACTGCTGAGTTTTATGCCTGTGGATTCTGTGATACACTGATACACACTGCATACTGCTGAGTTTTATGCCTGTGGATTCTGTGATACACTGATACACACTGCATACTGCTGAGTTTTATGCCTGTGGATTCTGTGATACACATACACTGCATACTGCTGAGTTTTATTGCTGTGGATTCTCTGATACGCTCATTCACATTGCTTGGTTTTATTGCTGTGGATTCTGTGATACGCTCTTACACGCTGCACATTGCTGAGTTTTATTGCTGTGGAGCTCTGATACACTCATACACGCTGCACATTGCTGAGTTTTATTGCTGTGGAGCTCTGTTACACTCATACACGCTGTATATTACTGAAGGTGTTATTGCTGCGAATCTCTGATACGCTCATACACACTGTACATTACTGTGAGTTTTATTGTTGTGGTTTCTGGGATATGCTCATTCACACTGCACATTAATGTGGGCTTTATTGCTACATACCCCCAGGGTGTAGGGAGGAGGATATATAGTTATGTATGTGAACGTATGGCTGTGTGTATAAATGCATGTATCTGTCTTTAAACAGGCTGCTTTGCATAAAATTCTGCACCTGTTTCCTTGTCCGGTGTTGCCCCCTTGTCTTGTACCATAAAGGATTGTATTGTGCACAGAAATCACCACAATATATGCTGCCTGCACTCCACAAAAAGAATTACAGCGAGCGTCTTGGCAGCATCGTGAGGTACAGGTAGGAGACTGTATTGGTACAAGTCAGCAAGAGGTTAAATGGGACACTCTACTCAAATTTCACTCCTTTTTAACATTTAACCACTTTGCTGCTGACGACGTGCTGAGCGCATCCTCTGGTTTCATGTTTGTGTGTAGAGGATGTACTCGGCACGTCGTTGAAGTCTTTGTGAGATCCGTCAGGTCGATATAGTGATTCCCAGAGTGAGACTGAGGGACTTTTTCTCCCAGTCTCCCTCTGCTCCTGGCGGCCAGAAGAGGTGAATGGAGCAGTCGTTCTTTTTGCGGGATGAGAGGTGAGTATCTGATTTTTGGGGGGGGGGGGTTCAGCTGTTGCTGACTGATTCTGCAGAAGTGGAATCCATTAGCACCAGGTCCTGGTTGTGAGTAAATGTTCAGTAACCGCAACCGGACGGTAATCAGCGCTAGTAGATTGTAATGCTAATGCTGATTAACACTTTCCACTCCCCATGTTAAGTATAGGGAGCTGAAAAGAGCAAGATTCCAAACGGTAACGGGTTTTCTAACAGATTAGCGTTTGGATTTTAATATGGTGCGCCCGCGCTAACTAACAATCTTTTGGATGAAAAAATGTGGTAAAATAAATTTACACGCTGCATGTGATCAAAATCCAAATTTAAATTTTTTGATCTAGCATTTTGAGGTGACATGATGTATACCGGGGTCATTGGTCCTCTAGCTCATTTGGAACTATATCTCCTATGTTGCTCGGCCAATAATTAAGATAGATGAGACTCATTGGAAATGTAGTTTCAAAACGTCTGGGTATCGAAGGTTGCTTAACCCCTGAAGCATACACATAGTAATGGTGTGTGTGTGTCGTTGTATGTATGTATGTATGTGATATATATATATATATATATGTGTGTGTTTTGAGCTTTTGGGTGCACACCCTAATGCAATAGGCTGCGCACGCCTATGGTAACCCTTTTAGTGCCCCTTTAAGTGCAGTTTGGAAATAATATTCTACTCCTTTGTTCATTTTATTTGACACAATATCTTTAATGTTTTTATTCATTTATTTGGAATCTTCACATTGTAACAATGAATCAACAACATCTCTCGGTGACCTGGGAACGAGCGCGCACATTCTGAGAAAAGTTAAAAAGCCAATTTGGGGAAGAAAATAATAATCTCCGGGACTCTGTGTTCTTTGAATGTGATCTCACGGGCCGTCCCATCAGCATCTCAATGAGAAGCATTCAGCTGGCGGTGGGAACGCGCGGCCGTATTCTGCGAGGATGGAAATGTATTTTTAAATCCGGCCAATCCAGTCGGACAAATATCCGCGCGTCCCCAGGGAACATCGCAGAGTTTCTCACAGTGTGAATGTTTCTGGAACCGGTCGGCCTGGACTTGAGAAAAAAATAAGAAATGTTCCCATGAAGTCTATTTGCAAGGTGCTCTCAGTGATGCCCGAGTTACATTGTGCCTTCGAGTCCCCCAGGCAGAGGAACACCGTGTTCTCAGACGAGTAATAGAAGGCTATTCCTGCAGCAAACGTACTTAAAAGGGCAATCAAGAAACCCCTGTATAAATGTCTTATCATTATTATGTGAAAATCCTATTTTTCTCCTTGAAAACATTTCTGCCGGCTGTTTCGGTAACGAGGCACGAAGAAGGGTCTCTAAAAAAAATTAAAAAAATATATACATATTCCGGAAACTCCTTGGTTGTTAGCTACTATGGATGTCAAAAATGTATCTACTATAATTCCGCACCAACATGGGATACAGTGCTTCAAGCAAGTGTTATTGCATTCAGAATTATACCAAGGACCACCGCTGGAGTTTCTGCTGGAACTTTTGACTATCACATTGGAGAACAACTATTTCAGATTCGAAAACCGGTTCTATAAACAGATCTCTGGAACGGCGATGGGCGCCCCTATGGCACCATCATATGCCAATGCCTATATGTATTCCTTTGAACAACAGAATCTTTTAAATGTTTTCACATCGCAACTTTTATTTTATTGTAGGTTTGTCGATGATATTTTTTTGATTTGGGATGGCAATGAAGATTGGTTCCTATCTTTGGCGCGATCTATTAACAATTTGGATTCACCTGTCAAGGTCACAACTAACTCCAGTAGTGACTCGATCTCGTTCTTGGATGTGGAGGTGTTTCGAACTAGGCTTGTGCACCAATTTTTTTTTTCCGGTTCGATTCGGTTCGATTTTTTTTTTGATTTTTAAACTTTTCGATTCGGCTCGTTTCGACCGATTTCTGTTTCGATTCGGTTCGGCTCGATTCGTTTTTCGTGTACTCTTTTTTTTTTTCGGAATATCGACCATTTTTCGGATTTTCGTGTCACTTAGCTCATTTTTTGTATCGACTTTTCGTGATTTCGGAAATTTTCGTTTTTCGGAATTTCAACCATTTTTCGTATTTTCGTGTCACTTTGCTCGTTTTTTGTATCGACTTTTCGTAAGTTCTGAAATTTTCATTTTTTCGGAACGTCTGTTCTCCTCGTTTCAAAGCAATAAATTTTGATTTGACACATTTCAAGTCCGTTCGAAAATTCCAAAAATATTTCGTTTCGGCTCGGAAAACTTTTCGGATCTGCCATTTTCGGACCTAAAAATTTTCAGAAATTCGGCCGCATCCGAAAACACGAATCGGGAAATTTCGTGAAAATTCCGAAACCCGAAACGCACATCCCTATTTCGAACGAACAACTCTCTTGGCTACAAACTCTATCGCAAGGAAACTGATAGAAATACACTATTGCAAGCAGATCGCCATCATCCGTTTCACTTGAAAAACTCTTTGCCAATTTCCCAATTTCTGCGAGTACTTCGTTACAACAGCAATAGCACTTTTCGTTCAGACCAGATCCAGGAGATGTAAAATAGATTCATTGAAAGGGGATATACTCGAACTCAGTTAGATAGAGCATTGATTAAAGATCAGGATCGTTTTGAGCATCCTAAAGAACCATCGACTGTTTCTACATCTAGAATTTTTCTACCTGTTACATACAGTAACCAAGGCGATTTGGTAGCTCATAATCTTAGGAAACACTGGCCTTTGTTTAAGTTTGACACTACGATCCGCATCAATTCAAACCACCTCCTATGATTAGTTTTAAAAGGACTTCCAATCTTCATGATCTTTTGGTCAAAACGGATCCGTACAATTCATATACGCCGAACTCTAGTATAATTAATGTGGGGTGCTTTAAATGCTTAGGTTGCGTTACCTGCAGCCACATGCAAGCAGGAACATCCTTCGTCCATCCATATTCGGGATGTAGATTTAACATCAAATATCGGATTACTTGTCAAACTCAATTTATCATATACCTTATCACATGCCCCTGTGGTTTGGGGTATGTTGGAAAAACTGATCCCACATTGCGTGATCGCGTACGTGGCCATCGCTCAGCTATAAATACCGCCTACAGAGACAATCACACCGACAAGCCAGTGGCGAAACATTTTTTATCTTGTCAACATCGCTTACCCTCTCTTAGATTTATAGGCATTGATCATGTGCCACCACTTCGCCGTGGTGGGAATAGATCTCAGCTTTTATTGCAGCGGGAATCTTTTTGGATCCATAAATTGGATACTCTCACTCCACGTGGACTGAACGAATAGAATTCATACACTTGCTTTTTGGCTGATAGATAATCTAAGTAAATGCATTTATATTGATTTGGTAACATGCAATCTCTCTTGCAAAAGTAATTCTTGGTTGCTCGTGGTTTTCTTTTTTTCAGGTTCTTTTTGTTATGTGTTTATTATTCGAATTTTTATTTATTATATTTTTGAGTTATATTTTGGGGTACCCTGAATGGGGGCATTAATTTTCTTTATTCATTTATTATTAGTTATGTTTTTTTCTTTTCCCTCCTAAGAACTTTCGTGTTTTTGAATAGTTTGTTTTTTGATTCCTCCATGATTGCTTTTAAATGTCCGTGCTATAGATCCATGCTTGTGTTTATGTCATCACTGTGGTAACCTTTTTTCTTGGGCGTGTGATGGGTCACATGCAGCGATGCTTATGTGATTTGCATATATAATTATATTGGATGCACATGCAGGAGGGCTGGCATTTCAATCTGATTGGTGAGTTTCATTCTCTATGTCTTACAGTTAAGTGGTATGTTTTCATTATGTATATAACCTTGAGAATGGCTCACACATGAGCCGAAACGGTCAATTTTATAAGATTTAATAAATTTATTTTATTTACATGGGTGCGGCTCCATTCGTGGATTCTATGCAACTTTTTGAGCTAGCACCGTGACAGTCTTCGAGTTGTTCAAGTCGACTTACAAGGTAGTTGCAGGGACATTGTGTTCTAACTATAATATATATATACACTCCAATACATACACTCCAATGTTCTGGGAAGTCAGAAATTTAAAGAGACTAGACGTTGCAGAATTATATAATACATATATAAATTTTATGATCAGGGCTGGATTTATAACTAGGCATGTTCCTTCAGGCACCAAACACAGAGGAGCACCTTGCTATGTACCGGCTGGATGGAGTAGAGGTAACATCACTACTCTATAATCGTGGAGACTCAGGTTGGATTCCCGGCCAGAGCACCTCTCCAGTAAGTGTCTTTGGGCAAGACCCCCAACGGTACATACTCACCACCCACACAATATCGGCTGTGGAGTCCAGTGGTAACATCTCTGTTCTTCGACCGTGGAGCAGTAAATCAAATCTCGTTCAGCGCATCCCTCCAATACAACTGTGCAGAAGCAAGTCTCGATTTCACGAGAAGCGGGATCAACCTAACCACCAGGTTGCTTCTCTACAATCATGGAAAGACGACACGATCCCACCCAGAAGACGCCACCAGCGAGTGTCCTTGGGCAAGACGCCTAACGATATGGATGCGCCCACTTCACAAAATACCTGTACATCTCATAGATTGTAAA
Source organism: Leptobrachium leishanense (assembly GCA_009667805.1). NCBI lineage: Eukaryota > Metazoa > Chordata > Amphibia > Anura > Megophryidae > Leptobrachium > Leptobrachium leishanense. The sequence goes on from CM019065.1 coordinate 385,637,313, forward strand.
TTCCCTTGGGAACAGGGTCCCCCGAATCAGGCCATATCAGCCATGTGTGGTTTTCCGATGTATCCAATGTATCCCTTGTACACTGATCTTGTAAAGCGCCGCGGTATGAGTGGCGTTATATAAATAAAGGATAATAATACTACATTTTTAAAAAAAATAAAATACAAAATTACAAATCATTGAAACCTTTGTATCTCTGGAGCCCTGCAGATTAGAGGGACATACAAAGGTATCATTGGAAAGGCCAGAGAGAGGCCTTTCCAATCATACTAAACATGACCAGGTTTTTCTAGAAATAAAATACCAAATACATCTAATTTTTTTTTTCCTTTTAATAACGCAGCATTATTGTTCACTTTTCAATTATAAAGTCCACACTGGTGCTGCACTAACTCACCTTCTCATCTCTCATGCCAAAAAGCAATAATTTTTTTAAACCTTTGGAAAATATTGAGAAACTGCCAAAAATAAAGCATCATCAAAAAAGTGTCTTGATAAAGACCCTGGGCCACGGATGAATTTTGATGCCCAGAATTGCAGCATCATTTTTCATAACGTAGGGTTAGGGTTAGAAATGAGGGTTTGTGCTTGTTTTAGGTTTAGGGTAGTGGTAGCCCTAACATTCTGCTCCATTTTAAGGCAGCAGATTCTCCCCCTTCTTCAGATGTGAGCGTAGAGAGAACCGGTTTCAGTTTTTTTTTTTAAATGACAATTTTTTCTTGTTTGTGCCAAAAAAAAGAATTTCCCACAGTTTTGGTACTATATTGGGGGGGGGGGGCGCTCCAGACTTCGGTCTTACAGGCTCCTGTCCTGAGTAGGGATGAGCTGAGCATCCCCGTGTTCGGCTCGCATTCGAACAATTTAGAAAGTTCGGGTTCGAACGCGAACACAATTCGAACTCAATGCAAGTCAATGGGACTCGAACTTTCGATTTTTAGAGTGCCCTCCAAGAGGGCATATATGCAAGGTATTTGCCATAAGGTGTATGGGGGTCTGGGTAGTGCCCTGGGGGACAGGAAACAAGGACAAAAAGTTTAAAAAAAAAAAAAACGTTTTAAAAGGAACAGTGAGTTTTCCATGAAATAAAAGGTTAAGAATAAAAACGAAAAATGTCTTCAAATATCGTGCCTAGGAGGTCCCCATAACCTGTTCGTGAAGTGGCGGATTTGTAGGGTGTATAGAAACCTTTAAAAACAAAGAAATGACATTTCAAATGACCGTAAATGGTTTTCCTTTAATCTATTCATAAACAACTGCTTGGGGCGGCAGTCCATATGAAAAGAGGAGATGTTTTAGGACACGCAGAACAAGTTTAGTGATTTTTTTTTTGGCTAAATTATGGTGAAACATATGCAGGTTTTGGATGAAAGTAACAATAGGTGCTTTAAAATTGGGCCTTTAGTGTCGGCAACAGTGCCGTCACACCGTAACCCCTCTGTGACATTGTGGAAGAGTGCAGGGTTGGACCCTGCGGTCAAATATTAAAATGAAATGAATCTGGTACAGGCGTCAGTGCACCCAAATATTGTGCCTTTGGTGGCAGCTAGTGCCTTCACAACGTAACCCCTCTGAGGTATTGTGGAAAAATGCAGGGGTGGAGGTTTTGGTAATGCAGAAGAGATCCCCGATCTATTCAGTTACGTCAGCATCAGGGGATTGATAGCTGCTGATCCAGGACTGATTCATTTTTATAAATGTCAGCCGGTCTACAGAGTCGGTGGACAGACGCACTCTTTTGAAATTATAGATAGAACCTTTGTAGCGCATCAAAAATAGATTTAAAGGTAGACTTCAACAAAGAGGTATATCAAACATAAAGTGCTTCAGTCTTAAAGTGCTTCAATCTTAAGGTGACAAATATTCAATCAATGTACACATATAAAAGTGCAATGTGCCATAGAACACCGTAAAGTGCAACAATATATAAAATTCCAGCAGTGCGATGGGTATAAGAGAGTCTATAAAGTGCAACAGTGTCCGAATGTGCAAAATGTGCAAATCCAATGATATCCAATACAACAGTATGAATACCAGTGGGAAAAATTCCTTAAAATTTACTTCTCTTTATGTTCAAGCGATGCACAAATATAGTCCTCCTTTCTTGGTCTGTGTATCTCTTGCCGTCTCTCAATAATGGAGAGGATAGCCAGAAAGGAGAAAGAAGAGAAAAAAAAAAAAGATTCCATGGGAGAGAAAAAAAAGAAGAAATAATCGTGCAGAAAATCCCAATTAAATATAGCAAATAAATCACTCGTAGGAATATGGAAACTCACATTTATAAGAGCCCAAAAAATCCCTAGCTCTAGGTTTAGGGGCTTCCAGCCATATAGAGGCTGGCGTATCCCTGCTTAAAACTTCAACTCTGGTTGCGATGGCAGATATGGAGCCTCTTCCACACAGGCTCACTCAATACAGCATCAGGTACACTATGGTGGATACCCCGAACCTTTTCCCAACCGTCTGAGGGCCAGATATCAGGAGCCAGTGGCGTAGCGTGGGTTGTCAGCGCCCGGGGCCAGCCAAGAATTGTGCGCCCCCCCCCAACCTGTGGACACGTTATCGATATTGCCCCAGCTCACACATGGATATTGCCCCAGCTCACACATGGATATTGCCCCAGCTCACACATGGATATTGCCCCAGCTCACACATGGATATTGCCCCAGCTCACACATGGATACTGCCCCAGCTCTCACATGGATATTGCCCCAGCTCACACATGGATACTGCCCCAGCTCACACATGGATATTGCCCCAGCTCACACATGGATATTGCCCCAGCTCACACATGGATACTGCCCCAGCTCACACATGGATATTGCCCCAGCTCACACATGGATATTGCCCCAGCTCACACATGGATATTGCCCCAGCTCTCACATGGATATTGCCCCAGCTCACACATGGATATACTGCCCCAGCTCACACATGGAAGGCTTATCAATAAATTGCAATCTTTGAGTTTAGATTCCAATATTGTTGAATGGATTAGGCAGTGGCTGAGTGACAGACAACAGAGGGTTGTGGTAAATGGAGTTTATTCGGCACAAGGTCTTGTTACCAGTGGGGTACCTCAGGGGTCAGTACTTGGACCCATTCTCTTTAATATTTTTATTAGTGATATTGCAGAAGGTATTAATGGAAAAGTATGTCTTTTTGCTGATGACACAAAGATTTGCAACAGGGTTGACGTTCCTGGAGGGATCAGCCAAATGACAAATGATTTAGGTAAACTAAAAAAATGGTCGGAGCTGTGGCAATTGAGTTTTAACGTGGATAAGTGCAAGCTAATGCACCTGGGACGTAAAAACCCAAGGGCTGAATATAGAATATTTGATACAGTCCTAACCTCAACATCTGAGGAAAGGGATTTAGGGGTCATTATTTCAGAGGATCTAAGGGTAAGTAGTCAATGTAATAGAGCAGCAGGAAATGCTAGCAGAATGCTTGGTTGTGTAGGGAGAGGTATTAGCAGTAGGAAAAGGGAAGTGCTCATGCCACTGTACAGAGCACTGGTGAGACCTCACTTGGAGTACTGTGTGCAGTACTGGAGACCGTATCTCCAGAAGGATATAGACATCTTAGAGAGAGTTCAGAGAAGGGCTACTAAAATGGTGTACGGCTTGAAGGAGAAAAGTTACCAGGAAAGGCTTAATGATCTTAACATGTACAGCTTGGAAAAAAGACGAGACAGAGGAGATATTATAGAAACATTTAAATACGTAAAGGGAATCCACAAGGTAGAGGAAGGGAGTATATTTAAAAGGAAACAAAATAGCAAAACAAGAGGACATAGTCTTAGATTAGAGGGGCAAAGGTTTAAAAGTAACATCAGGAAGCATTATTTTACTGAGAGGGTGGTGGATACATGGAACAGTCTTCCAGTAGAAGTGGTAGAGGCCAAAACAGTAATTGAATTTAAGCAAGCATGGGATAGGCATAAGGCTATCCTAAACAAAAGATAAATCCAGGTTAAGTATCCATGTAATTGGGCAGACTAGATGGGCCGAAAGGTTCTTATCTGCCAACATTTTTTCTATGTTTCTATGTTTCTATCGATATTGCCCCAGCTCTCACATGGATATTGCCCCAGCTCTCACATGGATTTGCCCCAGCTCACACATGGATATGCCCCAGCTCACACATGGATATGCCCCAGCTCTCACATGGATATTGCCCCAGCTCTCACATGGATTTGCCCCAGCTCTCACATGGATTTGCCCCAGCTCATGGATTTGCCCCAGCTCATGGGATTTGCCCCAGCTCATGGGATTTGCCCCAGCTCATGGATTTGCCCCAGCTCACACATGGATTTGCCCCAGCTCTCACATGGATATGCCCCAGCTCACACATGGATTTGCCCCAGCTCTCACATGGATTTGCCCCAGCTCACACATGGATATTGCCCCAGCTCACACCTGGATATGCCCCAGCTCACACATGGATATTGCCCCCAGCTCACACCTGGATATTGCCCCAGCTCTCACATGGATTTGCCCCAGCTCACACATGGATATTGCCCCAGCTCACACATGGATATTGCCCCAGCTCACTCATGGATTTGCCCCAGCTCATGGGATTTGCCCCAGCTCATGGATTTGCCCAGCTCATGGATTTGCCCCAGCTCATGGATTTGCCCCCAGCTCATGGGATTTGCCCCCCAGCTCATGGGATTTGCCCCCCAGCTCATGGGATTTGCCTCCCAGCTCATGGGATTTGCCCCCCAGCTCATGGGATTTGCCCCCCAGCTCATGGGATTTGCCCCCAGCTCATGGGATTTGCCCCCCAGCTCATGGGATTTGCCCCCCAGCTCATGGGATTTGCCCCAGCTCATGGGATTTGCCCCAGCTCATGGGATTTGCCCCCTAGCTCACACATGGATTTGCCCCCCAGTTTACACATGGATTTGCCCCAGCTCTCATCTGGATATTGCTCCGGCAAGGGTTGAGGGGACCCAGAAGATGCCGGGCAGCGGGAGTGCCTGCCCGCCGCCCGGTCCTGAACAGTCCGTCCTGTTCTTGAAATGGAGGCGGCTGCGTGCAGGCGTGCGCAGGTCACGCGGTCCGGCTAATCAGGTGGTACAGAGACTCAGTACCACCTGATTAGCCGGACCACGTGACCGGCTGCGCCTGCACGCAGCCGCATCCCCTTCAAGAACAGGATGGACTGTTCAGGACCGGGCGGCGGGCATGCACTCCCGCTGCCCGGCATCTTCTGGGTCCCCGCGGGCCAGTTTTAGGGGCGCAAATGCGCCCCTAACAAAACTGCGCCCGGGGCCACGGCCCCCCCAGCCCCCCCCCCCCACGCTACGCCACTGTCAGGAGCTTTCAAGCGGTGGCAAGTATATATCCAAGGAGAGTAGTCAAAAGAATATAAACCATATAAAAATGTATTATGTATTAAAAAATTAAAAAAATCAATTGCATATTAAAGAATGGACAGATGAGTTACCGAGACGCGTTTCGGCATTAACAGCCTTCCTCAGTCAGCATATTTAGGTGCACTATTGTCCAAAAAATCTCCAAAACTGGATGGTCAGACGCACTCTTTTGTCTGTGACAAAACCTCCAGCGGCACTGAACGTCCTTTCAGAAAGCACGCTGGATGAAGGGCAACCTAGTAGCTGCATAGCATATTGGCTAAATTCTGGCCAGTGATCCAATCTCAACACCCAATAAACCAGTGGATAATCTGTTGTAGAGGTATCCAGGTCTGCCCTTGCCCTGCACCATATGGTGAAGACGCTGGCAATGGGTGCCTACATTTGACGTACCTGGGCGTTGTGGACTAAAAATTTTTTAAAAAGGCATCAGTCAAGCAGCCCCGGCCTTCACCGCTTTTCCTCTGATCATCCGCAGCCTCAGAAGCACCTGTGTCATCAATTGGTAACCTACCAGTGCCTGGAAAGGTGTTACACAAGTGTCGCTTTAGAGCGTACTCAAGTTGTTTCATCCTGTCCTCCCTCTGTGCGGGCAGGATGAGCTCTGCAACATTACCCTTGTATCATGGATCAAGAAGGCTTGCCAACCAGTAATGATCCCTCTCCTTGATAGCATGAATCCTGGGGTCCTTTAGCAGGCTTTGCAGGATAAGGGAGCCCATGCAGCATAGGTTGGAGGTGACATTAGCTTCCTAGTCTTCCTGGTCAATGAGGATGACCCCATCGTGCACTTCCTCCTCCCAGCCATGTACTAGTCTTTGGGTTTCTGGGCACACAAAACCCTCCATTGAGGAATCTCCACCTTCAATGCCCCCACTACTTAAATATTGCTCCTCATCCTCAACCTGTCTGATCTGAGGACCCGCAGGAATGCTGTCTGCATAAAGACTGGGGCCTTGAGAGCTAGGAAAGGCCTCCTCTTCCTCCTGCTGCTCTGCCTCTAGTGCCACATCTATAATACCACGCAGAGTGCGCTCCAGCAGGAACACTAAAGGAATTGTCACTGATGCATGCACTGTCCCTGCTCACCATCCTCGTTGTCTCCTCAAATGGTGACAGTACAGTGCATGCATCCTTGATCATCAGCCGCTGCAGGGGGGGAAACAAGTTGACCTGAACCTGTCCTTGTGCCATACTCACACAGGTACTCATTGATGGCCCTCAGCTGCTTGTGCAAATGCTGCAGCATTGCTAATGTTGAGTTCCACCTGGTGGGCATGTCAGAGATCAGATGGTTTGTGGGAAGGTGGAATTCTCTTTGAATTTCTACCAGGCTAACACTTGCTGGGAATGACCGCCTGAAGTGGCTGCAGACTTTTCTGGCCTGGCTGAGAAGCTGTGCCAGCCCTGGGTACCTGGTTAGGAAACGCTGTACCACCAGATTTAGGACATGTGCTAGGCATGGTACATGCGTCAACTTACCCTGGCGTAGGGCGGAGAGAATGTTGCTGCCATTATCACAGACGACCATTCCCAGCTGAAGCTGGCGTGGTGTTAACCATCTCTGCACCTGCCCCTGCAGAGCTGACAGAATTTCTGCCCCGGTGTGGCTCCTGTCCCCTAAACAAACCAGCTCAAGCACAGTATGGCATCTTTTTGCTTGAGCCATTGCGTAGCCCCTGCCACGCATCGGTTTAACTGCCACTTCGCCAGAGACAGAGAAGGAGGAGGAGGAGGAAGACCTCATACAAGCAGCTTTCTGGAGGCGTGGTGGATGAACAAGCTCCAGCACAGAGCCCCGTCCTGGATCCCTCCCAGCTGCAAGCAGAGTTACCCAGTGTGTCATGAAGGAAATGTAATGGCCCTGTCCATGCTTGCTGGACCACGTGTCTAAAGTCATGTGCACCTTGCTGCTGACTGCCTTTCCCAATGACTCCATAACATTGTCTTCCATGTGCTGGTATAGTGCTGGAATGGCCTTCCGTGAAAAGAAATGGCGTTTTGGAACCTGCCACTGTGGTACAGCACATTCAGCAAATTCACGGAAGGGAGCAGAGTCCACCAGCTGGAAAGGCAGCAGCTGTAATGGGAGTAATTTTGCTAAGCTGGCATTTAGACGCTGTGCTTGGGGATGGTTGGGACTATATTTTTTTTTATGCTGCAGCAGCTGGGGCAACGTAATCTGACTGCGTAAATCTTCAGCTGATGGGATGCTGTCACATTCTGAGGAAGGACCTGGTACACCCATTACTGTAGCATCATCCCTGTCAGTGGAGGTTGTAGGCAATGACATGGCAGGACATATAGTGGGGGTAGAGACAGATGAGGAGGAGGAGGACCTATCCAAAGTGTTGTGCCAACGGGATGCGTGGCAGGTGGTCATATGTCACCTCAAGCACGTGGTACCCAAGCGTGGGATGTCTTTCCCACGCTTGATCCTCTCATCTGACATAGATTACAAATAGCAACGGTGCGGTCTGCTGCACATTTCTTAAAGAACTCCTAGACAGCAGACTTCCTGTACATGTCAAAACAGAGACACTACAGGACAATACACCGACTGAGGAAGGCTACCACAGCTGAAACGCATCTCAGTATTTTTATGGAATAAATGTTTATTTTTTTACTTTTAACCCTTCATTGGCCGTGTTTTGCGAATTCCAACCTGATACCTCATGGGAACAACACCACTCAATCTGCCAATGAGGAAAAGAGGTCCAGGGCACCTACCTAAGAGTGCCTAATGCTATACTGATTGAGCCTGAGATTGAACGGCTCCTTAATTTGCAAGTGCACTGTGTAAATACCCCTGTTTGGTTACCCTGCAGTATTAGGCTATGGGAGCATTGTCTCCCATCTGTTCTTAACTCATCTAGGACCTGCTATTTGGTAAAGAAGGGAAGCGCCACTCTCTACATGGCCATAGGCGATTAAACCTAGAGCCGGGAAACCTTTAGGCTCATTTAAATGTGAGTGGTATATACCTCTACCAGTAATAATCTTTGCCCAAATTGTCATAAGATCTCCTGCACAAAAGATTTCCCAGTGTGCTTCTCCCTTCTCTTTTATGAAAATCGAGGATGTGACGAACTTTCCACCGGAATAAGAAGGAGCACCACAAACATTGGGACTTCTGAGTATTTTATCCTCAATTTTCACGGACTGCTATATGCACTATTGCACTCAATTGAAATATTGGACACTTTTTGCACTTTTTCTGCATGTCCATCGGATTAGCATTGAACATTTAATTTGTGCACTTTATTGATTATTATCTACAGGTTATCTCCGTATCCTCCTATAGCCCTGCTGGTTTTATTCTTTTAAGGCACCACTGCACTTTACTGTTTTGTTGCACTTTATTTCACTATTGTGCCTACTATTGATGCACTTTATTTCATTATTTATATATGCATATGCAAATGTTCCAATTGCATTCCACTGTTTTGCACTATTGATGCACTGTCAGGGATACCTGCCACACCTCCCTCATTCCCGTACATGTGCTTTGAAACAACAATGCTCTGCACCTGAGCAGCTGTGACTTCTGATGCCTTGGACTGACTACGGTTGCTCATAGAGGACGTTCTGCCTCGTTTTTGTTGTGCCTCCTCCTCCCTTGACTCCTCTGTTCGATCAGGCACCCAGGTAGAGTCAGTGACCTCATCGTCATCACCACACATCTCCTCCTCACTGGAGCCAACTTGGCAGTATGCTGCAGCTGCTGGGGCAACACGAGTGCCAGTTATTTGTATGTCACTGGCACCCCCTTCCTCTAGGTTGATTATACTCCCTTCCTCAACTTCAGAGATTGAATCAGAGCACTGTAGTTGCTGCGCATCCTCAAGCAGCATGTCACTGTCATTGTAGTCAAACAATTCAGCTGACTCCTCCTTGTATGTTGGGGAGGCTACGGCAGGAGTAGCTGTGGACATGGATGCTGAATTAGATGTTTTGGCAGCTGAGGTGGACTGTAAACCACTACAAGCCTGGCTGGCAGAGGACTCAGAGGATGAGGATGGCCTGTTTAGCCAATCCACCAAATCCTCTGTATGTTGCTGCTGCTTAAGGCTAGGGTCAGACGAACGCAGTGCGAACGTGCGTGCAGCCGCACTTTATCACGGCTGTAGTAGCAGCAAATGATGGCCAATGACGGGCAATATACGAAGTGCGGCCGCATGAGAGTGCGGCCGCGCAACGCAAGCGGCAAACAAACGCATTTTTTCGAGAACGTGATACCGCTAGTAATGACGTGCGCTGCGTCCGCTAGCGGCATGTGTGCGTGATTAGGAGACGTTAGACGCTGCTAATGTCTGGCCAACATAACGTCCAGACGGAAAAAGGGTTTTATTGATGATCCATACAAAATCACGGACGAAAATGCGCATCGTATGACCGCTATTGCGTATTCCGTGAAAAAATACGTCCATTCGTTCGAACGCACTTTTTCACGGACGACGCGAAAAATGCATTCGTCTGACCCTAGCCTAAGACGGCCAGCACCAGTTAGAAAGGACAAGCGTGCCCCTGCAGAGGATGCACCACGTCCACGACGACCAGAAGCACAACCTCCCGACAGAGGCTGCTTGCCCTCTGTGTCTGGGAGCGTCTGCCTGTCCTTTTTGGTCTTTCTGACATGGTGAGTGATATATAGATTAAAGATATACAGAACTCTGATTCAACTCTGTTATAAAAATTGGAGATCTGCTGCAGAACTCTGATTCAACTGTATTATCTAGATTAAAGATTTCCAGAACTCTGGAATAACTCAGTGAGACACACTGATAGCTGGCAGCCAGTGACAAGACACAGATTACAATTTGTAGAAATCTGCTACAAGTCTGTGAGGACCCCCTGATAGCTGGCAACAGTGACAAGACACAGATTACAATTCCCAGATATCTGCTAGAAGTGAGACCCCCCCAATAGCTGCTGGCACTGACAAGACACACTAACAGAACAATCTCCTCTCAAAAAACACATGCTGGGGCTGCGAGGGACGCCTTATATAGTGTGCTGCGGGACTTAGCTCTGTGAGCCTATGATTGGGCAAAATTTGCCTAATCAGGACTCTGAGCTGTGATTGGCATAGTCTTGCACCTGACCTGTGGTCAGGTGCAAGGCTGTAGCCAATTACAAGCTTCAGGCCAGTGGAAAAGTGCATTGTGGGCGAACACGAGGAAATGTTCGGAGTTCGACAAACAGCCGATGTTCGAATCGAACACCGAACAGATCGAACTGAACAGATCGAACCAAACAGCTCATCCCTACTCCTGAGATGTAAATCCAGCCCTGTATATGATGATATTATATAATATATATATAAACATTGTGGTCAGGGAAAGTTAGGAACGTCAGTTATCGGATGTTGGCGAAAATCGCTGAATTGCGTCAAATAAAATATTGAATTTAAGTATCAGGTTAGTACAGTAAAAAGGTATCATTGCATCACATTACTCTGGGGTTTTGTTATCTTATTTAGGGTACTTTTACCTGGTGTGAGCTAACCCTAGCATCGGCATGGTTTTGCGTTAGCGCCAGGTAAATTCAGTCTCGCACTGAACCAACAGAATGTTTTAAGTCGCCTACTGATGACCGGGTCGGACGCAGGGAGACAAAAAATACGCAAACACATAACTGTGGAATAATATATATATTTATTATATATAGGCCACAGCTAAAAACTCCACACAATAACCCACCATAATGACATAACCATTCCCATAACAAAATTAAAACAATAACCCAGTGCTGAAAGAGGACTCCCCACAACCACCACACACCTCCAAACCAACCAACCACCAAAAAACTTCCCAACTCCCAACCATCTGACCAAAGTAATCCTAATTAAAAAGGAACCCCTAGCCAGCACTGCCTACAAGCCCCCGCCACGAGCTCCTCACATAACCTCCTTATGGGAGAGCTCCCCCACCAAGAAAAAACAGGGCTTGTTCAATCCCTTCCTTGAGTCCCAGGATGAACAGATCCTTGCCCCATCTGTCAGGTGAACTCCATCCGCCATAAAATAACACTCCGCCTCCTCCTCTTCAAAAAGGTAGATGTCGCACCACCACACCCTCCATCCTCCTCACAAACCTTTGCATGCAGCGATTCAGCTTGATACGGCCAAGCCGCTCCTCCTCCTCATTCTCCGCCTGCTCCCACACCATCCTTGGCATCACCTCGGACCACAGCACCACTGTCCATGGTGACCACACCCTCAACTGCCGCACATCTTCCTGCATCTGCTCCAGCAGCATACAAAGAGGGACCACACCCAAATCGTTCCCTCCCATGTGAACCACCAGCACATGGGGAACTTCACCGTGCCTCAGGGCACCCAAAATCGTCGGCTTAAACTCCTCCCATAGGAGTCCACGGATTCCGATCCACCGTACCTGTGTTGCCGACCCAAGCAGACCCATCGGAACTCCAGAGGATCGCACCAACGCCCTTCTTCTCGCCCCAAAAAAATCAGCAAGTTTCCAATGATCCACACCACTCTCGGAGGATCTGCAAAAACAAAAACACATTACCAACATCTCCACCACACAAAATACTTTAAAAGAAAAAACTCCCCACCAAACCACCACACATCCCACCAAATAAACCATGACCATACCTGTAAAAAAAAAAAACATCATAAACCAACACCAACTCCTTGCCTCCAAATACTCCAAACCCCCACACTCAACCCCAAACAACCAACAAATTTACAAAGATAAAATAGAATAAATATATATTTCGTATATAAAAATGTATAATTCATATATAAGTTTGATATATTTCATATTTCAAAATTTCTCTTTTTGTTCTCTTTTTTATTTTTAAATTGAAAAAACATAACATAACATACATCAAACTGTTCTCCACATAGCCTACCAGCTTTAACAAATGTTTACAAAATTCATGACACCAAACCAGGACGAACGCAAGACTTAAAAGTCCTTGAGTTCCATCTTCCCAATTCTTGAATTTCCGTTGCCGACAACCCCAACCTTGAAGCTGCCGTTGCAGCTCCAATACGAAAGGAGTGAGAACCAAATTCCTTCGGATTTCTCCCTAAACTCACCAAACCCTTCTTAAAAATAGAAATAAACTGATATCTTGATAAAGCCGACCCGTCCACGTGACATAAAAAGGCCACAGTAGACTCCACTCGTACCTCCAAAAATTTTTTAACGTTCTCCACTGGACAAACCACGCAGTTATCCACACTAAATAAACCAACTCCACGCCCCCTACCCAACTGATCCGTCTTTTAGTTAGCAACCCAAATAACCAGATCATTAACTCCCAACCAAACCGCATCAGCTCCTAAACCACCACCTCCTCTCCTAGAATTGCACACCAGCTCACCCACTCGCAATGCCCCAAAAAACCCTAAACAAAAAGCCGCCCTCATAAGCAGAACCTCATAAGGTGAAGAACAAAAACTCCCAAAAAAATCCCAAAGCCCCTCCAATAATTGTCTCGAAACTGGACGCCTAGCGTCCACCCTGCATCTCCCCTTCACATAACCCCGAACTGCACATCTGATCACAAAATCCTTGGTGACATCTCTTTTCCCCGATACCTGAAAAAGGAAAGCCAAGGCGGCTAAAGACTGCCGAACCTCTCCAGGAGATGCCCTTGACTCAAATAACCGAGTGAGGTATGCTCTGAGCAGACTTTCCTCATCCAAACCACCCACTAACACGTACCTGAACCACTCAGCCAAAGCATCCCAATCCCTCCATACTAGCGAGTAGGCCTTCCAAGATGACTCAGACAAAGAACCTCTCACCCATCTTCCAAAAATTCCGAGCCTAGCTGACAAAGGCCCTCCGGACAAGGGGTGCCCACCTCCTCTGCCAACGGAGCCAGGGAACGAAACCTGTCCCACTGAAAACGAGACAAAGCATCCGCCACTGAGTTAAGGCGACCCGGAACATGCCTTGCCCTGCATAAAACATTAAACTTAAGACACATCAACGCAAATCTTTTCAGCAATCTGATGACTGGCAATGATGAAGCAGACAAAGAATTAACCACCGCCATGTCAGAAAGGAACAGGATCCTTCTCCCCTCCAGAGCACCTCCCCACAGCTCCAAGGCCACCACTAATGGAAACAACTCCAAAAAAGCCAAATTCCGCACCAAGGAAGATGCCAACCAACTATTAGGCCAACGAGAAGCACACCAACATCCCCCAAAACCAACACCTCCCGAGGCTTCCGTGAAAAATTCCAGCTCCTTCGCCAAAACCTCTTTCGAAGGGAATAAGGTCACCCCATTAAACACCACCAAAAAGGATTTCCACACTTCCAAATCTTCCTTCATGGCACCAGATATTCTAAGAAAGTGATGACCTTCCCGAATACCCCGTGTCGCCAAAGCCAATCCACGTAAAAAGACTCTTCCAACCGGAATGACCCTGCACGCAAAATTCAAACGACCAATCAGCGATTGCAGCTCTCTCAACTTTAATTTTTTTTAACCGACAGGGCCCCTTCTACTTGCCTCAAAGCTTCCACCACTTTTTTAACAGGTAAACGACACTCACCCTTTACTGAATCAATCTCAATTCCCAAGAAAGTGATAACAGACACTGGACCTTCCGTTTTATCAGAAGCCAAAGGAACACCAAACCGGTGTGCCACCCACTGAAAAGACCGAAGAATGTGCAGACACTCTCCTGTCCCTTCCCTTCCCACACACAAAAAATCATCCAGATAATGAGTCAGATTGTTCGACCCTGCCACTTCACGGCCCACCCATTCCAAGAATGTACTGAAACATTAAAAAAAGGAACAGGAAATGGAACAACCCATAGGCAAACATAAATCCACATAAAATTCACCTTCAAACCAAAATCCCAGAAGACGATGACACGAAGGATGAATAGATAATGTCCTAAAAGCTGACTCAATATCCACCTTAGCCATTAAAGCCCCCGGTCCTGCATCACGAACCAAACTAACCGCAGAAACAAATGACACGTATGACACCGAGGCCAACTCCTCACCAATATCATCATTCACCGATTCCCCCCGTGGAAAGGATAAATGATGAATCAAACGAAACTCTCCTGCCTTCCGCTTCGGCACAACTCCCAAAGGGGATATCCTCAAATCCCGCACTGGAGGAGACGAGAATGGACCTGCCATCCTACCAGCCCCAATCTCCTTAAACACCTTCTCCCGAACTACCTCCGGATACACTCTAGCCGACTTCAAATTTCTTAGCTTGCCACCCCCTGGTCTTACCACAAAAGGAATCCGAAAACCAACACCAAAACTGTCACGTAAAAACTCTGCATCTCTATGTCTTCCGTAAAGCCTTAGCCACGGTAACATCGCGTCGAGTTTCACCAGGGAAGCGCCCCTCTCCAGACCCTCCAAAAGGCAGACCTCCTTGTCTTGCCCTCTTAAAACATCTGGACAATGAATGTAATCCTCCACAATTTGAACATTCGTGCTTGTACCTGCACCCCACACCAAACTTGCACTGACCCTCATTAAACTGCCAGCACGATCCCTTTTTAACACCTGCCGGTGGGGAACGGACTCCTCCCCCACCGGCTCCCCCTGGAAAGGGCAACGCCTTTTGTGCTTCCATCAAACGCAACCACAGCGTAATGTCCAAATGATCCCACCCCATGCCTGGGTGAGCCGCCAAACGTTGCCTAAACTGCTCATCGTATTTCCACCACGCCCAACCACCATACATTCGATAAGCCTCCCAAATCCCATCCACATAACAAAAAAGACCCGAACAGTGCTGTGGGCTCCTTTCCCCACCACACTTGCCAAAATACAGAAAGCCCAGAGCCAATTCCCGAATGACTTAGGAATCCTCCGAAACCTCTTCTTCCTTTCCTCCTCTTCCTTTAAACCGTCCTTAGACGAATCATCTTTTACCCCAGCCACCTCATCCAACGGAAGCAGGGAAAAAAGTTCCACATACTCCCCCCACCATATGCCTTCTTTAACCTCCTGCTTCAAATGAAACCCCAAAGGCCCAGAAAATTACACGTAAGCATTCCTTCTTGCCACATCCGCCACTCCTGCGGACTCGCCGAGTGAACCCACATCGCCACTTGGCCCATTTGAAGCCATAACTTCACCACCAAGAGCTCCACCAGCTCTCACAACTGGCCCACCTGCACCCTTCCATGCCTGAGCCAAATCCACACCCTGGTTCACACCCCTTGGTGAAACCGACCAAGCCTCAAAGGCCCCCTGTAAAAAAGACATGAAAGAACCCACATCACCACCATTTCCGTTACCTGTCGCCACACGAACTTCCTGGAACCTCCAGCGCCACCGACTTCACTTCCTGCACCACCTCCAGCAACTCCAGCAGCCTGGAAACCACCCACCGGCTGTGGACTCCTCTCCCGAACCATTGGAACTGTGGGCAAAAAATTAATAGTGCGATGAGTCCCAGAACCCGAAGTACCAAAATCATCAACTCGCTCCCTCACACCAACATCCGGAGCCCCATCATCTCCACCAACTGAACACCAATTTACTTCGAGCTCCTGAGTGCCCTCATCCCACACACCAACACCCTGTGCCACACCACCGTCCACATCCCTATCCACCAACTGTCTTACCGCTGAAACATCAGTCCCTGAGGCAGCCCTTGCTCCTCCTCTGGGACCCCTGGCGGACCACCGACATCTCCTTCTCCCCGAGGAACTCCTCCTCTCCTGGTAGAGCTCACCACACCACCCCTCCGACCGGAAGGATCCTTAGCCCCCGATGCCAGCCTCAAGCTTTTATCTTCCACACGCCTGGAAGCGCTCACGCCAGCCACATTTCCAACTGCGTCACCACCAGCCAACAACGACCTCTCACAGCCTCCAATCTCAATCTCTCGGCCGCCTATACATCACTGGATTCGCCTCTCGGATTAAACCGCACCGGAGGTCTCGAAATCCTGGCAGGCTGAGAACCCCCCCTTCCGCCGCCAACACCTCCGACAGACTTCTTCTGGCCCACTCCACACCACGATGCCGAGCCGCCTCCCGCACTTCCTCAAGTAGCGACTCCAGCTCACCACCTTCCGCCATTCCCAAAACAATACTTTAAGGCAAAAAGACGAAAAAAACACTGCTTCTCTGACGCAGCACAGATTTTCACCGCTCTACCTCAGGAGAAAAAGGCGCACAGAGCCTTTCCACACGCGCCTTAAGTACCCTCCTGTCAACTCCTCCCACACCACTCCCGCTCAATCTCCTCACGCGCTGCAAAACCTTCTAGAAAAATCCTCCCTGCATCCTGGCATCAGAGGCAACTTAAGGGCCTTACACCTTAGGTGCTTCAGGCCTTATTTCTTGTTTGTAGCAGGAGGCAAACAATCACTTAGTGCGACACTATTAGCAATTTGTACCGCAAGCTTACTGTACTTTCCGTGTCCAATACTTAACACAGGGAGCGCTAGAGATATCTAACGCTTTTTGAAACTAACAGATCACTTGGTGCTGGCGCTAATTTTTTCGAGGGGCGCTAATTGCAACATTTTACCGACTGCTCAACCGTGGTGTTAACTAAAAAAAAAACACAAACAGGTCCTCGCCCAAAGATAACAGGCAATGTAAAGGAATGCAGCACAGGTGTTCTCTTGGCCCCATACACCATAGTAATGGATCTGGTCAGCAATGTCCCTGCTGTTGCTGTCGGCTCTATTATAAATGTATCCTTTGACATATATCCTAATTCTAATATATTGCCTAATTCTAAACATTTTATGCTGGGGGTTATTCATAGTATGGAAGCTGTTGATTATTAGAGTGACTGTTTGGACCATGTTTAAAGGGACACGTGAAGAAGTCTTGCCCTGAAACATGTATTTATATGCTGCAGCGGGGAAGTTATTGTGGCTCACCTGGCTTTCCTTTTGGATCTGATAAATGCAGTGTAATGATTCTACATGCTGTTGGGTGGCATTTATCATGCAATGCTCAGCCTTAGTTAATAGGTGTGCATCAAACCATGGATAATACGACCAGCTTGGAGGGTTTTAATAATGCAGGGTGTAAGGGCTACTCGCTGGATGTGTTCATACTTATATAACAGTGCGAGGGCAGGGGATAGGTATGGCCCAGCCCTCTGCACTAGAAAAAAACAGTTCTATCCTGTACACCACCGCATTAGTGATGGGTCTTAGCGATTCCCTAGCATGCGCTAAATGACCTTGTACACAAACTACCGTGGACAAGGTGATCTGTTAGTTCATCAGGCACTAAATTATAGCGTAGCTATACGTATCTGGTAGCGCGATGATAATCGGTATTCAGGTGGTTCTCATAATTTGTATCATCCACATGGATTTTATATAAAGAAGAAGCAAAAAAAAAAAAAAATACATATGATAGTGCAGGGTATATTAACCAGATTTTGGTGCGATACTGTTAAACTGTTCCACTCACAAATGTAGAGCCCTATCACTGGCTCTGAGTGGTTAGACGCATCTGGGTCCTTTTTCTTATTATTCTGAAGGTAACCCACAGCTTTCACAATCGATAGCTCCTCTTATTCATCAAATATAGGAGAAAGCATAGAGACAGAAATATTTTCTTGTGCAGATCCACCAATCAATACTTGAAGTAATGCAAATAGGGTGTCAACTCACATTTGATGGAGCTTTTAGCCAAGCTCTAGGTGATAATGCCTGTGGATTTGTTAATGGGTCAAATCCACGAAAGCCTCAACAATTTCCAGGACATAAGGACCAAATTATAAAAAAACAAGAAGGCTCACAGGAGCTCCATCCCCTTTGTCCTTTGTGTCCTGAGCCCTGTGAGGCGGCAGATCCACCTGGTGAATCCAGAGAGGCGATCCAGGCTGAGGGTCCTGGGAGTGAGCGGCCTTCTTGTTTTTTTACAATTTGGTCCTTATGTCCTGGAATTCATCGGTTTTCGAGGATTTGACCCAATAACAAATCCACAGGCATTATAACCTAGAGCTTGGCTAAAAGATCCATTAAATGTGAGTTGACACCCTATTTGCATTACTTCAAGTATTGATTGGTGGATCTGCACAAGAAAGTATTTCTGTCTCTATGCTTTCTCCGATATTTGATGAATAAGAGGAGCTATCGATTGTGAAAGGTGTGGGTTACCTTCAGAATAATAAGAAAAAGTACCCAGATGCGTCTAACCACTCAGAGCCAGTGATAGGGCTCTACATTTGTGAGTGGAACAGTTTAACAGTATCGCACCAAAATCTGGTTAATACACCCTGCACTATCATATGTATTATTTTTTTTTTGCTTCTTTATATAAAATCCATGTGGATGATGCAAATTATGAGAACCACCTGAATCCCGAGAAGCGATTATCATCGCGCTACCAGATTGGTTTGGGGGAAACCTCTATAGATCTGGTTTGGCATTGGGATACTGGTGGTGGTACAAATTTGGGTGACGACCATTTTTCTGTTTTTGTAACTAAGTTCTAGCGACTCGCGCAAAATTTTTCATTTAGTGACGGTGTTTTAGTTCACACCAGGTGATAGGGCCTGTAGTTTTATTCAGTGCTATGATTTAGTGGTGAAAATTATTAGTGCCCCCCGTTTTTACTGCGGTATCTTATGTGCCCCCCCTCCCTAAATATTGTTCCTAGAGTCGCCACTGATTTATTTTCTGTTTTGGAACCTTTGTAAATACGGGAACCACACCTGATTCACATGACAGCCATCTGCGAGCAACGTGACGGAATCTTGGAATGGTAACATCAGATGTGTTTGTCACGGAATGGCCCAGCACCCTCAGCCAGGGGCGGTGCACAGTGACAGTGGTGGCTATGGACACTTAGGTGTGGTGGCACGCACCTAGTTTTGCAAGTACTTTTATTTAGATGTGATTATTGTGTGGTGTAATAAAGTGTCCCCTGTTGGTATTGTGAAATGTAATTCCCTTTGTCTGCCACGCCCGCCGCCATTTTCTGATCACCTCGTGGTTCAGATCAGAATACTCGGATCGTAAAAATGGCCGAATCGGCAACTCCCCGATTCGTAACGGCCAATACGAATCGGGGCCAGGGTGCCTCCTGCCAGCGAGGGCCAATGGGACTTGTGTGGGCGGGCAGGGATCCCCATTGTATTCATAAGTGTGTAAAGTGATAAATGCGTGTGTTGTGAAAAATAAAGGCAGATTTTGCAGTGCATCCAGCTTTGACTGATGTGTCTTTGTCTCCGCCGTACTTTTCGTTCTGAGAATCCCTCGAGGTCTCAGGGTGCGGTGTCCCAGATCCGAACCGAACCGAGCGCTCTGTGCCTGCATCGAGCATCAGGGCAGAGGCGCAGCGGAAGGTGATTCGGTTCCCAGATCGAGAGATCCGATCCGAAGGGCGCGGCCGTGTACCGCGCTTCGGTATTGCGAGGGATTGCGGTAAGATCCGAATCCCTCGCCGATCCCGCAAGATCCGAAGATTCATCTGTCCCCGATCCGAAGAGTCCTCACTGAGATCCGAAGATTTACCCGCGCCGGGATCGGAAACGTTTCCCGCAGAAGATCCGAAACGTTTCCCACATAAGATACGAAGATTCCTCCGCGGCTGGCAGATCCGATCTCCACGACCGCCCCACACGCAAGGTCAGTGAACCAGCTGCTCGGGACGCTGCGTGCCGTATGGCTCAGTGGTCGGGCTGGTTCTAGGCAGGGGTCCCCTCCACCGCCCGCTAACCCCTCCCGGGGTCACGCCAGGCCGCACGAGACGCCGGGTGCGCGCCACTCGGTAGTCGGGCCAGCGGTAAGCGACGGGGTCACGCAGATAGAGCACACCCGCAGGCGGAACAACATCCCATTCCGTCATAGTGTTTATTTAAGCATTCGACCCGAGCGTTCTATACGGGAATGAGATACTTTCTATGGAATTTACTGACGCAGAAGCACATTCATACAGGTGCTGGAGATGTTGCAGGATAGGACACACAACACAGTACCCTAATACACAATGTAACAAGTTGCTGGCATTTACACTGGAGTTTCGGATTAGCTCGGGGTTGGCAACCTTGGGCCTCCAGCTGTTTTAGAACTACATCTCCCATGAGTCCCTGCTAACCTGATGAGCGGGATGAGTATCATAGCAGATGTAGTTACACTATATCTAGAGGTCCAAGTTTGCCAACTCATCACTGATGGTCAGGATGTGGAAACCAGCAGAGCTTCCAGTTTGATGAATTTATTGCATCCGCTTTTGGTGAATAAACGATAAGAATTTACATGTATGTATGGAAAAAAAAAATATATATAAAACCTAAATTTGTGTGTATATAAATATAGATCTGATTTGGTAACCCGTGTTAGTCCAGATGCCAAAATCTGTAGAGTATAAACCACACAATAAAGATATTCTTGCAAAGTCAGAAGCTGCAGTAATGCCGTCAGATCATCGTAACCCCCCCCCCCATATCAGGGAATTTTTTATTTACAAATCAAAAAAATCTGCAAAAAATGCAATGAGATTAGTTTGTCGCCATCTAGTATTCAGAGTTGGTACTGCAACAAGTTGGTACTTACCACTAAGGCTAATGTCAGACGAACCCAAAGACACCCTGAATATATGGAGGAGCCCCTAAAAAAAGACACCCGCACACCCTGAATATATGGAGGAGCCCCTAAAAAAAGACACCCACACACCCTGAATATATGGAGGAGCCCCTAAAAAAAGACACCCGCACACCCTGAATATATGGAGGAGCCCCTAAAAAAAGACACCCACACACCCTGAATATATGGAGGAGCCCCTAAAAAAAAGACACCCGCACACCCTGAATATATGGAGGAGCCCCTAAAAAAAGACACCCGCACACCCTGAATATATGGAGGAGCCCCTAAAAAAAGACACCCGCACACCCTGAATATATGGAGGAGCCCCTAAAAAAAGACACCCGCACACCCTGAATATATGGAGGAGCCCCTAAAGAACTGGGGTTTAAGTAAAGTGTGCAGGTCCTTTTTAGCGAATACATTCCAGCTCAAAATGTCACCTTACACATACAGACGCCAAGGCCGGGTTACCAGAAATTTCAAGGTGGGGGGGGGGGGGGGGACCTCATTCCAGGGCAGAAACAAAAATATGAAAGAGTAAAACAAATACATAATTAAAGCAAAAAAATGCACCAAATGAGAAAAGGATACCCACCTCCACCACTAGGTGGCAGCCCGACTGGAGAAAACCTTTGCACCTGGGAAAATGACAAACCTGGCTGAGGGTGTCAAGAGGACAAGGAATCTGGAGAAAGACTGGTGGGTCTCTAGGAGACAGAAACGGTCTGAGGCAACATCGTTTCGAGGAACGTCAGAACGCAGTCACTGATACACACAGGGCCGGTGCTAGACTATTTTGTGCGCTAGGCAAGACCAGCTACTTGCGCCCCCTTCCCCGAAAAAAATGTCAACTGTTGAAATGCGGAGGGGAACACACACTGTGCACATGTGGACACAGTCATTTGGGCCCGGGATAGGTCTGTGACTCTTTAACCTCCCTGACGGTTTTCCTGAGTGTGGCTCGGGGTTAACTTTTCGTACCGAAAGCGGTATTCCCGAGCCACACTCGGGCTGGATACTTACATGTCCTGCGCTCCCTCGCTGATCCCGCAGTCTCCTCCAGCCGCTCGCAAAGTCACACTGCCTGGATCTCTTCTCGCGAGGAGTGAACCAGAAAGTGTGACATCGTGATCGGCTGCAGTGTGACTGCGGGGACAGCGTGGGAGCGCAGGACATGTAAGTATCGGCCCGAGTGTGGCTCGGGAATACCGCTTTCAGTATTGAAAGTTAACCCCGAGCCACACTTAGAGGACCGCCAAGGAGGTTAATCTGTCTTTCATCTGCCTCTTTTGTTTTCTCTCTCGTCTATCTCTTCTTTTCTTTCATCTGCCTCTTTATTTTTCTTTCTTTTGTGCCTTTTCTTTCATCTGCCTCGTGACGCCCGCACATCATCTGGTGGCACCTGCACATCACCATAAAATGCCTACCTTCTGCACCGCTAGCGGGGGTCTGCTTTGTGAGCTGCTACTGCCGGCTACACAAAGAATGAGGAAGGGGTACAACAATGGAACCTGGGTTGGGGCCAGCTGCGCCCCTAGTTGTCAGTGCGCCCTAGGCAGTTGCTTAGCTTGCCTAGTGGAAGCACCGGCCCTGGATACACAAGTCAATGCATCTGACCAGATTGCGGAGGGCACCTTACATTGGGAATCTGCGCTTTGGAAACCAATACCATTGATAGAGGATATAATGGCGACAATTTCCATGCTTTGCATTTCGCTGAAAATCTGGTATATTCACTATTTTAGTAAATAGTCACCGTATTCCACCGAAGCCGTTATCAGACGTTGGTGAAAACCGCCAAATTAGCCATTGATTTCCACCGACCAAAAATTTTTTTACAGAAAATACAATAAAATGGTCTAAAAAGTAGTAAAAATATATTCAATTTTTTACATTCATCTATGGAATTTGCCCATTTAAACCTGTTGAACTGAAAATCAGGGCATTTCGATGTTCTGTGAATAGAAGACCCAATAGTCTATGGGACACTTCCGGTGCTGCTGGATTGCGTCATATTTTGCTGCCAGTTCCCTGTATTTGGCGAATTCACAGGTTTAGTGAATAGACCAATTCGCCCAAAATTGCACCAAACGGTGAAACTCACTGTCTGGAGTAATTCACAGGGTGTTCTTACACAAAGCGCCGGTGTTTGTTGTTGTTGCGACGCCGACAGGTACACCCCACCAAGTACAATGTCAAAAAGACTGGCAGATCTGTTGGCCCTGGACCGCTGGAAAATTGTGCATGACCCCCTAAAATCAGGGCTGTCAAACTCACGCCCCCACAGATGTTTATGCCCACAATGCTTTGAATGTAACAGATGGCCAGGGAATCATGGGAGTTGTAGTTTAGGGTGGGCCGGCGTTTGACAGCCCTGCCATAATGTGTGCGGGAACAAAGATAATATCCAGATTAATGGAATGAACCAACTTTATTAGAAAGTATCAAAAGTCTAAGACACGTTGTGCTGGTTTTTCATTTCCTGGAGAGTGTTTAAGATATGCAGCTTGCAGGGCGCACCCAGCCGCCCCCGTCCATAACAAAAAGGTATTGATCCTCACTGACTGGCAACATTGTTATTCACAATAACAAACACACGGTGGCCATAAAACATCGCTTCACAGAGGGGACTTTAACTGAAAAAGAAAGGTATTTAAATATTGCTGTGAGCGTCACAGGTCCTCGTGCTCCCTGGCTGTGATGTCATCGTCGCTGGATGAGGTCATAGTAACACTGTCTGTTTGCGGGGCCTCCCCTGGAAAAGGAAACACATGTTAGCAATTGAGTTTGTTAAAGAAACAGGCACATGAGTTCTAAAGACTCTGCGGCCGACATTACAGGGACACGCTGCATGTTTAGCGCCAAACAGGACTCCGGTTTCAGAAAATGATTAGAGTGGGGAACCACGATCCAAATGTGAACAATGTGACCCAATTTCATAAACACTTACCCAGCAGCACAGGCGGCATCACAAATCACTGATACAAGGCGGCAGCTCGCAACCAAATATCTGCACCGGACATGCAGCTCTGGGCATAGATTAAAAGGGACACTAAGGCTGGGGTCAGACCAGCGCACTTTTAACGTGCGTTCTGGCGCACATAATTACGGCCGCACTAGCAGCAGGTGACGGGCAATGACGGCCAATATACGATGTACGGCCGCACAAAAGTCCGGCCGTGCAACGCAAGTGGAATTTGAACGCATTTTTCTGAGAACGCTGAACCGCTAGTACTGACGTACTGAGTGCGCAGCTGCGGCATAGCGGCGTGTTTGCGTGATTAGGAGATGTCAGACGCTGCTAATGTCCAGCCAACATAACGTCCAGACGCAAAAAGAGTTTTATTGACGATCCGTACAAAATCACGGCCGAAAATGCGCGTCGTCTGACCGTTTTTGCGCATTCCGTGAAAAAATACGTCAATGCGTTCGGACGCACTTTTTCACGTTCGCGGGGAAAAATGCTTTCGTCTGACCCTAGCCTAAAAAAAGGGTTAAAATGGGAAACTGGAGACAGGAGGGTTAAATACTTCACGACCACTTCCTTTTGTTAACAAGGAAGGGGGAAGAAAAAAAAAAAAAAAAAAACACACCACTGGTTCCTGACGGTAGGTTTTCTGAAAGATCCCTTGGGAGTGAAGGGGTTAAAATTGCAAGCCCTTGGAAAAAGGCTGTTGCAAAGTTCTGATGTCTGTGTGGATGCTCTAATTATTGAACCTGAGCTGGTGTATCTGGACACCTCGCTCCTACACTCTGGGTTTGGCCCTTGTGGTCCCATTGATCACCGGGATCAAAAGATTTATTATATACAGTGATATGCTGTGTACGGTGTGCTGCCCGGTGCGAGAGTAGCGCTGCATACGGTGTGCTGCCCGGTGCGAGACGAGCGCTGCGCACGGTGTGCTGCCCGGTGCGAGAGGAGCGCTGCCCGGTGCGAGAGGAGCGCTGCCCGGTGCGAGAGGAGCGCTGCCCGGTGCGAGAGGAGCGCTGCGCACGGTGTGCTGCCCGGTGCGAGAGGAGCGCTGCACGGTGCGAGAGGAGCGCTGCGCACGGTGTGCTGCAGGGTGTGTGAGGTGCGCTGCGCACGGTGTGAGGTGCGCTGCATGGCGTGCGCTGCATGGCGTGCGCTGCGCACGGTGTGTGAGGTGCGCTGCATGGTGTGCACTGCGCACGGTGTGTGAGGTGCGCTGCATGGCGTGCGCTGCGCACGGTGTGTGAGGTGCGCTGCATGGCGTGCGCTGCGCACAGTGTGTGAGGTGCGCTGCATGGCGTGCGCTGCGCACAGTGTGTGAGGTGTTCAGGGTCTTGTGCTTTTTTTTCCTGTTCCAGTCAGTAATCCGGAACCTCCGTGGAGGTGTAGATAACCCTCAGTGTAAAGTGATGGAGAGAGGAGAACATACAAAGGATAGCTTTTCTTCTTGTGACTCAATTTGACTCTAGTGATCGCCCGTCGTGGGCGTTACCTGGCTTTAGAATCTCCACACATTCGCCGTCTTTATCTTCAAAACCGTTGGTGCAGGAACACCTGTAACCGCCTGGAGTGTTGATACAGTCTTCATTGTCTCGGACACAGACCTTCTCCTGCGCGTCGCACTCGTTTATATCTAGAAGGGATACAAATGATACCAGCCGTGAAGCAGGAGGAAGCAAGCCTGGCCCCTCCCGATCTTTTAGTACTACATCTCCCATCATGCTCAGCCACTTATTTGGTTGTCTGACCCTCAAGGGTAATGTAGCTCTAAAACATCTGGGGGGGGGGGGGGGAGAATCCTGCCCCCCCCCCCCCGTAACAGTAGATATAAGTCATTGCCCCAGGGTATAGATTGCTCCTCAACCTAGTAATATAAAAACAAACCATCTCTATTGTTTAGCACTCTTCAGCTGGGGGTATTGCACAGTAGCCGTTGAATACTTCCCCTGGATGCTTCTTAACCCCTGTACTCCCGTGATTGTGAAGACTGGATCAACGGTAGCAGACATACAGGGTTATTCAGAGAGAGGTGAAAAGCAGGAGAAAGACTGGAGAATGGAAAATTCTAGGTCACAATAGCCGATTTGGAAATAGAGATAAATGGGAGAATTTTTCTGGTTTGGCTATTTTGACCTAGAATTTTCCATTCTCCAGTCATTCTCCTGCTTTTCACCTCTGAAAGAATAACCCTGAGTGTTAACACCATTTGGGGCCTCGCTGTAAGATTGCAGTTTCAATTCACATTCTATATGCACACTTAGGCTTCTTGGTTGTTATGGAGACGTGTCCTTTGCGCCGTGATACGTCACTTCCAGTTTGGGGAGGGGGGGGTTGCAACACGCCAGTGGCACTAGTTGAGCGCGATTGGCGAGTATTCTTTCATGTACAATTTGTACATATAACTCAGTTTCAGATAAAACAAGCCTATTTTAAACCACATTTAAAGGGCCAGTAGCACCAAGAAATGAAACGTCCTTCTTGTTTTTGATGTTACTGAAATCTTACATGGGTTTTGTTTTTCTCTTGTATGTTTAGTTAAGAAAATATTTTCCTATATATGTGTCACTGGGCGCATCCATTGTGTGATATTTTCCTCTATATGTGTCACTGGGTGCATCCATTGTGTGATATTTTCCTCTATATGTGTCACTGGGTGCATCCATTGTGTGATATTTTCCTCTATATGTGTCACTGGGTGCATCCATTGTGTGATATTTTGTGTTGCATCTTTCCTTCACTTGCTCCTCACTATGTGGCTTTGGCCATAGAATGGAGTGAATGGGTCAGTCACCGACTCACATCATTGTATTGTGTGGGATGTATTCAAAGGACACCACCAGGGGGGTAGATTAGAAGATTTTAAGCTCCCTGTTTTATCTCACGCAGCTGCCCGCTCTTCTATTGAGTAACCTGGGAGAACACAATACACCCCCTGCAGCCTTGTCTAACCATTCCATCCACCTTTTGAAACAAGAGCCACAAAGGAAAGCATGTGGTAAATGCTGCATCATGGGGAAAAGATCCACAAAATGAAAAAAGAAAAAAACCTAACTTTATATTTCCTTTTTAAGTGCAATTACTTAAGCAGCAGCAGCAGCATGTGTTTTATAAAGTGCAATGCACAAGTAAACTAGTTCCAGCTTACGTAAGGGACAGTGTCCCTTTAAATACATATATATTTTATTGCAGTCCCTGGAGTGCGTCCACGTAACGTTGAGAGATCTATAATAAAAGCTCATCTCACCCGTGCACTTGTCCTCTTGCAAGGCATAACCAGATGCGCAGTTTTTGCATTTTTCGGGACCTTCCCCCGTGCATCCTGAGCAGCTGCCATCACATGCTGAAATATAGAATAAATCAGACCTCGCTGAGGGTCTCACACACAAAGCAGGTACGGAGAGTGCGCCCCCCACAAAACAATTCCACTCGTCATATACAAATCATCGGCACCACAAACCGGGAGCTTCATTAGTGCTGCGTGAAACGCGCCAATTTACCCGCACCATCAGAACGCGTAAACTGCAGATAGACACGTTTAACCCCTTCACTGCTGTGTGCTCAGCTAATTTTTACCGCTTTCGCACATCAGGTTTAAACGCGATTTGAAGCCACGTTTTATTAGATGACCCAGACATGTTATATAATCGTTCTTTCCGGCAGATTCATAATATCTCATTTTTATATGTATCCGTCATGTCCTGCCTGTATATTATGACAAAAAAATGCAATAAAAATTTACTTTTTAATCATCTGCAGTGTGTAAAGTGTTTTTTTTTTCCCACATTTTAGCACATGAGCGTCTGCGGTTATGTTTTCTATAGGGTGCGCTTGTACAAAAATTAGAAACGGGGACTTGTTACATTTTGGGGGGGGGGGGGGAATTACGTGATTTTTAGCAAAAGCACCCCATAGAAAAAAAAATTGTGCAGCATCATTGTTCACTTTATATTTGAAATGTGACAATATTGCTGCACTAATAGAAACACAAAAAAAAAAAAAATACCTGTCATTTTTAATTGAACATGGTCATGTTTGGTATCATTCGAAAGGCCATGCTCACCCTCCATGACCCCCTAGCTGCCACCGTTCTGGAAATATCAGGGTTCATAGAAACCCCTCATCTCCACCAGGGGGATTTCCTTGGGAAAGAATCCCCGGGCAGCTAGGGGTTCCCGGCTATGCGCAATACGTCAGGAAGCAAGGGGGAACCCGGAGGTGGAGCCGCCATCCAAGATGGCAGCCCCCACCGGAGCTAAATCGCGATGTGGCGCTGAATCGCAATCTGGCATGTAAGGGGTTTAAAAAAAAAACACAAAAAAAAAAACTTCAAAGCGATGCTTTTTTTCTGTAAACACTCCCTTTCAGGCATCGCGCGATGACGTCATTGACGTCGGGAGGGGCTTAACTTCAGCGTCTGAGGACGCTGAAGCCAGAACACCGCGGGACCCCGGACAGAGGTGAGTATCTCCGCCGGGCTCCCGCTTGGGGACGACGTGTGGGGAACGTCCTCTGCATACAGCGGGAGTCAATGAGGACGTTCCCCACACGTCATCCGCAGTGAAGGGGTTAAGGCCGGGCTCACACAAGCGTTTTGAAGAGTAGGAGGAACGTCCGTATGAGTGGACGTTCCTTCCACTCTGACACCCGTCTGGCCGCCTCACTGAGTGCAGTTAGTGTGCCCAGCGCTGCAAGGCTCGATTCCTCCTATGGAAGATGGCACTTTGCAGCCCCGAACGCGCATCGTAGCGCTTTGACGGGCGGCTTTCAGCCCGGCCACAGCACTTCCGCTGTAGTGCATGCACGCTACAGTGTGGCCAGCCCCATCGAAGCATCACAACATTGCGACGGGAGGCATGTCAGTACGGGCGCTCATCTGACCCCGGTCTAAAGGGATGTAATAGCAGATCAAGGGTCCTCAGGTCCCCCATCAGGACAGGGTTAAAGGATCACCTTGGGGAAATGCAGAAGGAATCAATCACTGATAAGCAAATCCTATCACCTGCAAACCTGGCCTGTTAGTGGGCCCTGGGGACAGTGTTGGGAAACAATGACCTAAAGCAGTGGTTCAACCGTGGTCCTCAAGTGTCCCTAACAGGCCAGGTTTGCAGGATATGTGAAGCACAGCACAGGTGATATGATTTGCTGCTCAGTGATTGCAGGATTCAGTCTGCATTTCCCCAAGGTAATCCTTAAAACCTGTCCTGTTAGTGGGACCTGGGGACAGAGCTGGGAACCACTGACCTAAAGGAATTATCCTCTAAATATTTTCTATTAATTGCATGAGGATTCACTGGATGAATTTCAGAGGTTTAACCACATAATGACAGGTTTAGCTGAAAACTAGGAGGAGCGCATACATTTTTACAACTGGAATTTGTCATCCGGTCTCTTAACTCTGTAACCTGATATCAATCCATACCTCGGCACAGAACAGCACGAACCTCCACCCGTTCGCTATGAACACAGAACATGCAGAAATAACTTCAACGGCTAAAATGCTTCTTTTACCAGGAAGGACGCACACACAATAAATGGTTTAATTTGAGGTATTGTGACGCATTATTGGCAGTTACTTACCTTCACATGTAAATGAACCGTCCGTGTTTAGGCAGTGCTGCTCCTCTTTGCAGGGGGCTTCCTCTGCGGCACATTCATCAACGTCTAGAAATGACACACCGATACGCTTATTCTTCATCCGGAGATCAGTTCATGGATCTTAATTGCCGTTTAATGACATTATTTTGCCATTTTTCTAGTAAATCGTCTCATATCATAAGCCTGGCACGGCGCCCCATGTATCCCATCATGCAACGTAACAGAGCGATCGCCCTCGTGACAGTAACTGGGGCCACACGCCGTCTCTGGAGACCAAGAGCACAATTTAATGCCGGTGTACAGACGACTGCATTATGTGCGCCCGTACTGCCGTGACGGTGCGATGGGGCTGGTCACACGCTGCAGCGTGCGCACAAATTGCTGCACTAAAAGCGTCTGCGCACAAAGCTTCCCCGTTGAAACACTATACGTGCGTTTGACGGGGCTGCAAAAGCGTGATCCTCTATTAGAGGAGGGGGGGGGGGATAACACTTCTAATAACCCGCCGAAAAAAGCCAGTCGCCAAACAAGGGCAATAATTGGACAAATACATTTGAAAAAAAAGCCTAAAAGTGTCAAAATTGAAACGCGGTTTGAGAGAAAAAATTACTAAACGAAAATGTCTGGAATTTACACATAAGATCCAATGAATGATAAATAAAAAAATGTCTGTTACAGAGAGAAAAAAAAAAAAGTTTTGCTGCAGATTAAAATAATAAGCTTAACTAGATATCGCATAAAAAGAGGAATATTTTTATTAACATTGAAGCCTATGGGATTCACCTGATTAAACCTGCCGAAAACGCCAAACATCAGGGCATTTCACTGACATTTCTTTAACCATTGCTTCTCTATGGGGGATTTCACTGCCGCCGGAGATTGCTGAAATGCGACGAACTGTAATGCATTTGCCAGGCAGCGTTTGGATAACTGACAGTATAGTGAATACACAAACTGCCACGAAATTGCACCAAATGGTTTGATTTGGGGTTTAGTGAATAACCCCCTTAGTGTTTGTGTGTCTGTATATTAACCATTTAGGGTATAGAATACAAAGTGACAAATCTCCAGCCCCTTTCAGAACCGGATTTTTTTTACTAAAATAAATCAGTGTTTGCTTACCAGATCCTTACCTACACAGCTGTCCGCAGCTTTGCTCCATCCATCACTGCAGTCCTTGCAGTCGCCGTTGGTTGGTCCGTGGCACGTTTTGCACGCCTCGTGGCACACTGGGAAAGGGTTTAAACCGTGACATCAGAAAGGTGGAAAGAGTCTTTAGAATGCTGAACATATATTCTATATATAAAAAGGGCAACACTGAAACCAATGAACACAACATGCAAGATATAAGGGTCTATTCACCAAGGACCGAGATTGCAATTTGGGCGCTTTGTGTTTCAGCCAGTTTCACCAAAAACATGGTGTTGGAAGCCTGGAGCGTGTGAGATATTTATAAGAGGGATAGATATATCTGTATAGATTTGCCCTCAGGTTTTCATATGAAGCAAGGAACCCTGGGTAGGACATGCAAATGGAAGTGCGCAATCTCTCACTTTTTTTGTATACCGCGTTGCAATAGCGACCTATCTCCTGCTGATGAGGGCATGATAAACCCGAAACAGCTGTCCAGGAGTGGCTGTGACTCGTTGCTGTGGCCTATCTCCTGCTGATGAGGGCATGATAAACCCGAAACAGCTGTCCAGGAGTGGCTGTGGCCTATCTCCTGCTGATGAGGGCATGATAAACCCGAAACAGCTGTCCAGGAGTGGCTGTGACTCGTTGCATAACCTGACCATTGCTAAAAAAAAAAAAAAAAAATCTATCTAGTATGACACGGCACTGGCAAGGAGGCTTCTGCGTGAAAACAGACCCAGGATGCAAAAAAGTGAGAAATTGCAGACTTCATTTGCATGTCTTACCCAGAGTCCCTTGCTGCATATGGGGAATGTAGCACAGGAGCTGTGAAGCCGTTCTCTGAATTGCTGGGAGGTGTAAATGACTTCTACAATTATAAACTTTATTATTTGCTATGTGGAGGCTTTTATTCGCACTTTTTGCCTCCACCATAACTTTAACGTGTATTGATTTTATCCTTCACCATATCATACATGCGTCTCGTTTAACTTTTATAAAATAAAAACAAACACCTGACTTTGAACGAATGTTAGTTTAGCTCCTGAACGCCATGAATCACACAGGGCACAAGTTATTCTATTCCAGGGATATTTTCATGTTTTGTAAAATTCCTGTGCAGAATTCATATATGTAAGGATTAACCCCCCGTATACTGAACCAGTGCATGACGCTTTTTAAATGTAACTGAGGGCACGACTTGTTTAACACATGGAGTTTGACGGCTGAAACTAAAACATCCTGTACAACACAATGCATTATGGGAGCAGTATGCAAAAATCTCAATCCCAGCAAAAAAGGTTTCGGATCCCCTTTATCTTCGCTTAGCTGCCAGGCTTATATCTGGGTCTTCTAGTCACCCCCCCCCCCCAACCAAAGAGCTATATCGTGTGCATACACTCATATAAAACACCTTCCAAAAATATGAAAAATTACCTTTAAAAATGGAACGAACACCCGAACACACACGCACCCCTTGGGTAAAAATGATTTGTAGGGTCAGGGATAGTGTTAAGGTTGGTTTGAATGTTCGGTTATGGATAGGAGTGATCCTCGGTTTTGGGTCAATTTTAAGCCCCTCTAAAGCAGGGCTGAAACAACTAAAAATTGACAACTAATCGATGATTAACCCCTTAGTGACCGGGCGGTTTTACACAAATCCATCCTTTAGAGCCCGCTGCCGTTTTTAGGTCAATTTTTCCTCTTACTCGTTTATGCAAAGCACACATATTATACACTGTATTTCTAAAAATACCATTATTTCCATCATATCCTATAATTTACAATAAAAATTTTTTAAAAAAAATGAAAAAAAAAAAAACACTTTCATAATTTAATCCCCAAAATCTACAACCACCAAAAAAGACCTCGGCTAAATAGTTTCAAAATTTTGTCCCGAGAATAGAAATAACCAATTTTTATATGTTTTTGCTTTTTAACCCCTTCACTGCTGAGCCAGTTCACCTATGTGCGCTGAGCTCATTCTGACCGTTTTATGCTTATAAATTTTAGATGACAGCCTAGGTCCTATTTAACTAAACCCGACAATTTTTTTTACATTTATTTCTTTTTTAAAGCTTTATTTTTACACCAAACCTGGTCATGTTTGGCATCATTGGAAAGGCCATGATCAGGCTGCCACAGATCGGGACATAAGGGGATCCAAAGGATCCCCTTATCTCCACTTGGCAACTAGGGGGTTAACTAGCCCACTGACATCCTCACACATATGGTGGGGATGTCAGTGGATGGGGGTGATCTGGAGGCTTGGCCAACATCCAAGATGTCAGCCACCTCCAGGTTTAAATCGCGATCTGGTGCAGAGTCCCGATCCGGCAGTGAAACGGTTAACTTTATAAACCGCTGAAAAGGGGAGGCTCTCCCCTTTCCAGCGGAGCAAACAGCATCGCTGTAGGGTGAATGGTTGGGGAGATAAAGAGCTCCAAAAGGAGCCCCCTCCCCTTCATTGATTTCAATGCAGGCGCTGGTGGGCGCCTGCCGATGACATCACCACGCAGTGTGGTGACATAATCGTGCCCGCCGGCCCCTCTATAAACAGAGGGCAGGCTTCCTCCCTGCCAGAACTCTGTGGGAGCCAGGTAGGGAGGTAAGTATCGGCAGGAGGGAGGTTAGGAGGCCACTGACGTACCATGTACGTCCATGGGTCTAAGGGAGACCCGTGGGCAGGATGTAAATGGTAAATCAGCGGTCAGGAAGGGGTTAAAATAGTTTTCAACCATTTCCATTAAGCGATTAATCGTCCTGTGTGCAGCACACACGGTTTAGAGTCAGACTGAGTTAAACGTAAATAACCTCAGCTTCGGAGCTGATTGGAGAAGACGCGTCGCTGCTTTACTAGCTATGATTTAGTTCTAGGGTTATGTCAGACAGTTTGTTTTTATTACTTTCACAACCATAGCAGAACTATAACACAAATAGGATACTGTCACTGGGCGAAGGAGCTGTATGCCTGTGTTTTATCCTTACTTGAAGCTGGACTCCTGTGCCACCACCCTCCCTGCCACACCCTCTTTGGTCTGGTCCCTTTCCCCAAACTTATTCCCACACTCAGATCCGGTCTTTTTGCCATACTCACTCCCTCCCACACTCGGGTCAAGTCACTTGAGCAAAGTCACTCCCTTCCACCTCCAGTCCCTCCCCCACTTAGTTTGTTCACAAAATTATTTAAAAAAAAAAAAAAAGGGACACTCTACGCACCCTGACCCCTTTATCTTATTAACCCTGATTTCATGCTGACATCAGCTATGACCAAGTGTTTGTAGCTGCGTTCATTTTAAAAGCAAACATGGGCTTAAGCTGCACATGCAGCATCAACCCGTCCCTCCGACCAAGCGCTCGCAGCATCAACCCGTCCCTCCGACCAAGCGCTCGCAGCATCAACCCGTCCCTCCGACCAAGCGCTCGCAGCATCAACCTGTCCCTCCGACCAAGCGCTCGCAGCATCACCCGTCCCTCCGACCAAGCGCTCGCAGCATCAACCCGTCCCTCCGACCAAGCGCTCGCAGCATCAACCCGTCCCTCCGACCAAGCGCTCGCAGCATCAACCCGTCCCTCCGACCAAGCGCTCGCAGCATCAACCCGTCCCTCCGACCAAGCGCTCGCAGCATCAACCCGTCCCTCCGACCAAGCGCTCGCAGCATCAACCCGTCCCTCCGACCAAGCGCTCGCAGCATCAACCCGTCCCTCCGACCAAGCGCTCGCAGCATCAACCCGTCCCTCCGACAAGCGCTCGCAGCATCAACCCGTCCCTCCGACCAAGCGCTCGCAGCATCAACCCGTCCCTCCGACCAAGCGCTCGCAGCATCAACCCGTCCCTCCGACCAAGCGCTCGCAGCATCAACCCGTCCCTCCGACCAAGCGCTCGCAGCATCAACCCGTCCAAGCGCTCGCAGCATCAACCCGTCTCTCCGACCAAGCGCTCGCAGCATCAACCCGTCCCTCCGACCAAGCGCTCGCAGCATCAACCCGTCCCTCCGACCAAGCGCTCGCAGCATCAACCCGTCCTCCGACCAAGCGCTCGCAGCATCAACCCGTCCCTCCGACCAAGCGCTCGCAGCATCAACCCGTCCCTCCGACCAAGCGCTCGCAGCATCAACCCGTCCCTCCGACCAAGCGCTCGCAGCATCAACCCGTCCCTCCGACCAAGCGCTCGCAGCATCAACCCGTCCCTCCGACCAAGCGCTCGCAGCATCAACCCGTCCCTCCGACCAAGCGCTCGCAGCATCAACCCGTCCCTCCGACCAAGCGCTCGCAGCATCAACCCGTCCCTCTAACCAAGCGCTCGCAGCATCAACCCGTCCCTCTGACCAAGCGCTCGCAGCATCAACCCGTCCCTCTAACCAAGCACTCGCAGCATCAACCCGTCCCTCTGACCAAGCGCTCGCAGCATCAACCCGTCCCTCTGACCAAGCGCTCGCAGCATCAACCCGTCCCTCTGACCAGACACTCGCATACTCGTGTGAAAAGTACGCAAGATATGTAATTTGCATATGTACGAACGAAAGTTACCTACACTACGCAAATTGCTTATGAAAACGGGGGAGGGGCGTGTGTGGTTATTTATTTACATACAATTCCTTTTAAATAAACCAATTTTTTTTCTATCCGATTAAATCGAAGAAAAAAAAAAAAAATCTGCCAACTAATTGATTATGAGAATAGTTCGTTACAGCCCTACTCTAAAGACTCGAGAAACACATTATCCAGCGGCCCGCGGGAGATCTGGGTGAAAAGAGGATGATGAAAGTCTATCAAGCCACCAATTTATTCTAGGTAGAAAACACAGCCGGACATACAATAGCGACGCGTTTCATCACTCGAAGGGGACTTGAGAAAGTCACCATAGAGTGACTAAACACGTTGCTATTGTATGTCTGTGCTGTGTTTTTACCCAGAATAAACAGTCACATAATGGAACAAATTGCAGGATGAAAGTCTAAGAGATCAATTTATTCCAGGTAAAAACACAGCACGGACATCCAATAGCGACGCGTTTCACTCAAAAGGTGACTCTCAAGATGTCTGTAATACAGGTATATCTTGAGAAAGTCACCATAGAGTGACGAAACGCGTAAATTGGTCACTTGATAGACTTTCATCCAGCAGGTTTTTTTTTTTTTAAATCTATACTCCATCGGTATCATATCTACCTGGAATGCTGTTTGGTCGGTTCCAGTGAGAGTATCCAGCACCAATGGATGGCTGAGGATATTATTGAAATGCCTGATGTACATGATTATCCTGTGAGCATTTCCAATAGGCAGGGACGGTTTTGAAACCATTGTGTTTATTGTGCCGCCTCGTGTTTTTTATAAAGCGATCCTTGTATTTCGTATTGTTTGGTTACATATTTGTTGGATGAAGACCGGAGGCGGCGGCATCTTTCAGGGATCTGTGCTCCAAAAGATACGGCTGTATTCTGTGCTCCGGTTTATTATTTTACTATTGTATAGTGAGGCGTGACGGACAGCCAGATAAACCTAGGATTACCCGGGTAAACCCCAATGTATGATTTCTTGCCCAAAGCTGCCTGGGTAATGCCAGTTTTATGCAGGCTAATGCCAGCTTGATGAGGGCTTTGGGCTTTACCCGTAACATGTATAAAAGCTAGAATTATGGGATGCATTGGATGGGAGTTACCAGAACAAACGGCGTGCGTGTCATTTCTCTCGGAGCTGTAGAACCCGTCAGAGCACTCCAGACAGACCGGTCCCTTATACGCCGTTTTACATACGCACGTTCCTTCACCACCTCTGGTACCATCTCCGATGCAAAACCCATTGCCGTTACACGGCCGCTCCGAGCCGCCCATGCAAGCTGTAATAAGAAAAAGAGAAGAACAGACAGGTTTGTAACCACTTTGCAAGGGGAAAACCATCATTAAACACAGGACACGCGTTCCCTGGTTTGACCGATTACACCAAGCATATACACGACACCGTCCGTCGGCAGAGTGGCAGCTGCCCTCATTCCAGGAGAATCCCATGTTAGAGAGGATGGAGATCGTAGCAGTAGAGCCGTGATCCCATTCCTGCTGCAGCCACCAGTGTGTGTGTACACACACACACACACACACACACGTAGAAGACAGAGTTCCAAAATAAACACCCACTCACCCAGACAGTCGGCTCCGTATGTCCCGCTCGGGCAGCAAACCTTGATGGTGTCGATACAAAACCATTTCAGCAAATCCGGGTGTTTCGGCTTCCTACAAGAAAAACGAGCATTTTCCCAACATTTCAGATAAAATGTGCCAGAAAACAGGAAAATGCTTCTGGAATCCATAACAGGGACAGATAAAATCTACAAGTAGCGAGACGTTGATTAAGGCCACGGTCACATGAGCGCGCAGGGAAGGCCCATAATAACCGGCGCTCTGTCTGCTCGGACGCCCAGGTGGCCTCCTCGCTGAGTGCACGCTAATGCGCTCAGCCCTACAGAGCGTGAGCCTACTATAGAGCAGCGGTTCAACACTGGTCCCAGTAACAGGCCAGGTTTTCAGGATCACCTTGGGGAAATGTAGCCTGAATCCTGCAACCACTGAGAAGCAAATCATATCACCTGTGCTGTGCTTCACATATCCTGCAAACCTAGCCTTTTAGGTGTACTTTAAGAGCGCGGTTGGGAGCCAATGGGTTGGGGGGGGGGGGGAAATCGTGCTTTCTAGACCCATTACAGCGTTTTGACAGGGTTCCAGCACATCCAGTGTAACATGCGATACTATTACACACATTACACCGTGCGGCCCTCCCTGTCAAGCCGTCAAAAAGCTGCCGGGGGGGGGGGGGGGGGGAAATCACAGGGGCACTGCAGGGTTTAAGCTACATTTATAAACACATTAGGAGTTGGAGAGAAGCACACGATAGCGAAATGGAACACGACCGCTCGCATAAGCTGCAACTAGATTCCAACTAAAACCATGTTATAAAAACACATTATAGAAACACGTTTGTTTTTTCTTTGAAGTAATTGCATGTGAAAAAGTTAATATTTGTTCTTTTTTTCCATTTAGATAATAGCTGGCAGCTGAACGATATAAAAAAAATAAAAAAAAAGGGAGCTTAAAAGTCTTCTAATCTACCCCTGGTGACGTCCTTTGAATACATCCCACACAATACAATGTGAGTCAGTGGGTATTCACTCCATTCTATGACCAAAGCCACACAGTGAGGAGCAAGTGATGGAAAGATACAACAAAAATCACATAATGGATGCGCCCAGTGACACATATAGAGGAAAATATCACACAATGGATGCACCCAGTGACACATATAGAGGAAAATATCACACAATGGATGCACCCAGTGACACATATAGAGGAAAATATCACACAATGGATGCACCCAGTGACACATATAGAGGAAAATATCACACAATGGATGCACCCAGTGACACATATATAGGAAAATATCACACAATGGATGCACCCAGTGACACATATAGAGGAACATATCACACAATGGATGCACCCAGTGACACATATAGAGGAAAATATCACACAATGGATGCGCCCAGTGACACATATAGAGGAAATATCACACAATGGATGCACCCAGTGACACAGAGGAAAATATCACACAATGGATGCGCCCAGTGACACAGGAAAATATTTTCTTAACTAAACATACAAGAGAAAAACAAAGCACATGTAAGATATCAGCAACAACACAATAAGGACAGATCATTTTTTTGGCAGTACTGGCCCTTTAAGTGTTAAATGGAAAAAATACAAACCATTTTCTAAAGTGGGGTCTCTTGTTCCTGTAGGTCATAAGGAAGATGAAACATTCACTCTCGGATATGTGCCCCCTCATCCTTTCTAAAAATCAGACATTTTTTACTCTATAGTCTCCGCGTCGCTGGATCTTTGCAGCTGATTATTATTTTTTCTCTTCTTATAACGGCCGTGGTTTGTAGCCGACGAGGAATCAAACCAGAACGTTGTGCATAGAGTCACCGCTCTACCCGAGGGACCCCCAAGATTTTAATACCCCACAATCCATCGCCCAAACCCTGATGAAGAGACACCACGACTTACATCTTGAACCACCACTTCTCAAGATGTTCCTCGTGCTCTTCCACCATGAGGTTACACTCGAAGTCACTGGCGTCACACAGGTCTTCAATGATCTCCACGAGGCGGATTTCACTGCCGGAGAGGAACCAAAAAGCGACACAACATTAAATGAATACATTACAAACTTTAAATTGTGCGGCGCCGGCGGCCACTCGCAGCTGTACTCTCTCTGCTCCTGTTTGCTACTTGGAGATGGGGAAAAAAAAAAAACAAAAAAAAACTGTCAATTCTGCTGCGGCTGCAGCGCAGGTCATGTAAAACAGGGACACACTGCTCACCCTGATCACTTCAGCTTTTTAAAGTGGTCAGGGTGTGTAGAATAGTTTGCCTCTCGCTACAAATGGCAAAAACCACTTAGCGCGAGCTTCCTGTACTTACCGCGTCCTATACTTAACACGGGCAGCGCTACAGAGCACTTTCACTATTCTAACCAACAGATCGTTTGGTCCCGGCGATAATGTTAGCACCGACGCCAATCTCAAAAATTGACCTACTGCTCAACTCGTGTTAACGGACGGAAAAGAAAAAAAAAAAAAAAAAAAAAAGTAGTAAAAAAAAGTCAAAAATTACTAGGCGATTGAAAGGAATGCAGCGCAGGTGTCTCCCGGCTCGCTGTATGTAGTTTACATGTAAAATATGCATTGTATGGTTAAACCGGCGCGCTTCAGGGAAACGTTGAGAAGATGCATTGTATGGTTAAACCGGCGCGCTTTGAGGAAACGTGAGAAGATGCATTGTATAGGAAAACCTGTCGTTTGCAAAGCCCATAGGATTCAATGTAAAAAAATAATGTTTTTAGTCAACGGTTTATTTTTTTAAATCTGCAGCAAAAAGCCTATTTATTGAATTTATTATTAGGTATTTTTCCAGGTGAAATTTGGCTTCTGATTTTTTTTTTTTTTTAAAAAAAAAGAAGCTTATTTTGTAATGGAACGCTTTTTATTTTTACAATGCATTAGCACTGGTTCTCAGCGTTTCTCTAGTGCGCGCTACTGAATCTCGTACACGGACTACCGCGGGCAAGGTGATCTGTCGGTGGGTTGTCAGGTGCTACCTTTTAGGGACTCGCGCTAGATTTTTCATGTAGCATTGGCATTTTAGCTCACACCAGCTGATAGCGGCCGCTAGGGGGCCAGGCTGCCGACCCCCGCAACAATCTGTTATTCACCAACTTCCGAATTGGCCTCAAGTTGCACCAAACTGAATTTCACCGTTCAGTGAAACTTTGGATCAATTGGTCTATTCGCCAAGCGGTCAAATTGAACGTAAAAATACAACGCCGTCATTGAAATTACCCCAAAACGTCCTGATTGCTGGGAGTTACAAGTCGACAGGTGTAAATAGACGAATCCCAGAAGTGTCACTGTAATAAATGGAATATCTTTAAAAACTCAAGAAAAAAAAAAAAAAGGCGGTTTTTGTAAAAAAGACATTTTGTAAAAGGGCGTTTTATTAGACGCATTTTTATTGATTTAACTTTACATTAAGAGAATATTTAGTGGAATTCATGGAAGTCAATTTGGTGGTTAATTACCGGCACAATTGTCGCCGATGTCTCATTCGGCGACTCAAATTTTTGCAGAATACGGTAACTGTTCGTTAAATCATGAATTTGCCGTAGTCGGTGAAATGGAATCACAGAACTGGGCCAAAACGACACGGAATTTCAGTGCCTCGTGAATACACGAGTTTCTGCCGAAGTTACCTGGTGGAGCTTTCACCGCAGTTGCCACCATTGAGTCAGCGGAAGCTTCCAGTGTTTCCATTGTTGTTTTTAATCAGAGTTTGATGAAGATTGAAAAGTTAAAATCCATCAAACTCCAAGTCCTGGTGTTAATGACAGAAGATAAACGAGCAAAGTGCGTCATTTATGTCAGAGTAACGGGGTTGTCGCTGCGCCGCGTTTACAGGACCTTCTTCTATCCAGAGGGAAAGATCTCGATGGTCGGCAAAATGCGCTGTGGATACAATCAACACTGATAGAACATCGGCGGCTTGTGAATATCCCTGTAATGCACCAAGCTGTGCAAGTGGAAAATAAAGACACACGTTGACAAACGTTCGGAACCTTATGGATCGTGTGTCGTATCAGTCATACAGACCTGGATTCATATCGCGCCAGGGTCTTCTCTTCCCAGGCTGTATTCCCTCCGCCAAAGTTTTTCTTTGTTGTGTCTCCTAAGCCCTGTAAAAAGAGAATAAAATAAACCAACGCGCAACGACAAAGAGTGACATCGAAAATATTTAGGCCGGACGTTAGTCTGTAAATTACACAACGATCTGTGCTTCATGTTTAGTATCAGCGGAAAAATAAATGGTGATTCTAGACTCGACACCAACCAGCTGGTGAGTAATGGGGGTTTGAGGAGATATTCCCAGGGCGGTAAGGGGTTAAGCCTCTCCCCTGGCGTCAGATACACCTGCAGCTCACTATTATTATTGTCATCATTTATATAGCACCAACAGTTTCCGCAGCGCTTTACAATAACCAAAGGGAACAAGATAAAACAGACATAGGATGGAAACAAGAGGTGTAGAGGGCCCGACTCATAGGAGTTCATAATCTAGAGGGATTGGGGTTGACGAAGACAAAGAATTTTACTGGACGTCAGGATCATTGGTGCCAGTGGTTTGGGAATGGTGGGGCCATAGAAGCAGCTTCAATCATGTGTGAGTAGGTGAGCAGAGGGATGAGATGCATTAATGATGTGGTACGCTAATTTGAAGAGATGGGTTTTAGGGATTTCTTGAAGACCTGAAGGTCGGGGGGGGAGGGGGGGGGGGGGAGTTTGATAGGGCGAGGCAAGTCATTACACAAGACCGGAGCTGCCCTTGAAGTCGAGAGTTGGCTGTGTGGGTGTAGACAGATGACAGGTGGAGACCACCTGCAGGCCAGAGTTGTCTAGATGTATGGTTGCGGAGTAACGAAGACATGAAAGAGGGGGGGGGTTGAGTTATTGAGCGATTTGAAAGTGTACGTCTGTAATTTAAACTGTATCCTGGAACATACAGGAAGCAAAATGGAGGGACCGGCAGAGTGGGGGGGAGGGGAGGTACAGGAAGCCAATGGAGGGACCGGCAAAGTGGGGGGGGGGGAGGTACAGGAAGCAAAATGGAGGGACCGGCAGAGTGGGGGGGGGGAGAGGTACAGGAAGCCAATGGAGGGACCGGCAGAGTGGGGGGGGGGAGAGGTACAGGAAGCCAATGGAGGG
Organism: Leptobrachium leishanense; assembly: GCA_009667805.1. NCBI lineage: Eukaryota > Metazoa > Chordata > Amphibia > Anura > Megophryidae > Leptobrachium > Leptobrachium leishanense. The sequence continues at coordinate 385,679,240 of CM019065.1, forward strand.
ACCGGCAGGTACAGGAAGCCAATGGAAGGACCGGCAGAGTGGGGGGGGGGGAGAGGTACAGGAAGCCAATGGAAGGACCGGCAGAGTGGGGGGGGTACAGGAAGCCAATGGAAGGACCGGCAGAGTGGGGGGGGGGGAGAGGTACAGGAAGCCAATGGAAGGACCGGCAGAGTGGGGGGGGGGGAGAGGTACAGGAAGCCAATGGAAGGACCGGCAGAGTGGGGGGGGGGAGAGGTACAGGAAGCCAATGGAGGGACCGGCAGAGTGGGGGGGAGGTACAGGAAGCCAGTGGAGGGACCGGCAGAGTGGGGAGGTACAGGAAGCCAATGGAGGGACCGGCAGAGGGGGGGGGGGGTACACGAGGTGCCTCTGATGAGAAAAATAACCCTGGCCCCTGCATTCATTACAGATTGTAAAAAGGGGCAATACGGGAGTTGGAGTGGCCAATAAGGAGAGAGTTGCAGTAATCAAGTCGTGAAATGAAGAGAGCATGAACCAGCACCTTTGCGGTATCTTGTGTCAGAAAGGGGCGGACGCGGGCGATGTTCTTGAGTTGAAAGTAACAGGATTTGGTCACTGTCTGGACGTGGGGAGAGAAGGTTAGGCCCGAGTCAAATGTGACACCGCGGCAGCGAGCTTGAGGCGTCGGGCTAGTGAGCGTTGTTCCTTAAGGCTGGCGGCACACTAGCAAACATTTTGCGTCCGTCTGACCGCACTGTTTGACGTCCGTCGTAGCTTTAAAAAGGAGTCACTGAAACCCACCATACGAAGCCCCAGCGCACTTTTTCACGGACGGGCAACGCATATAGCTACGGACGCAAAAACAACATTAACGTGAAAATGCGAAACGGACGCAGAATCGACGCCGCCATGTATTAGCCATGGGTGTGGAGACGTCACGGACGCACTTTACGCAGTATTCACAATGTCTCCCGTGAAAAAGTGCATCCGTAACGGACGCTGTACAGTATGCTCGTGTGCCGCCTCCCTTACTCGTAGAGAGGTTGTATTGGGTTTATCCCGGAGGGTGTAATAACGAGAATTTCAGTTTTGGCAAGATTGAGTTTAAGGAAGCGGGAAGACACCCAATTCGAGACGGCGGAGAGACAGTCACTTGAGTGTCTCAGCGTATAGGCGGTGCTGGAATCCAAAAGGGGCTGATCAGTTTCCCTAGAGAGGCCGAGTAGATCGAAAAAAAGAGGGCCCAAGTACTGAACCCAACAGAGACAGGCTACCGATCCCTTATAGTAGTTCCGACGAGCGGGAAGTCAGACGTAGAGAGCGTGAGCGAGGCTGATAGTTGGAGATGGCAGAGCTGCAGAAAAGGTTCGCCGACACGATTATATACAAAGATTGTAAAAGGCTTGGTATGTTTGTACTGGGGGGACAGGATAGCTGCCGCAATAACCTGTAGTGATGGGGATTGCCGTTTAGTCGGCCTCCTAAGAGAGGAGTAGGTTTTTTTTTGTTGTCGCCACTACCAGCTCACTGAATAACCCTGTTTGTAGATTTCCATTACAAGCTATAGGTGAGGAGAGAGCATATATTGTGTGGCAGCGCGCGTGCAGCACATGTGGGGGGGCAATGGTCTGCTTTCCTGCTCACGTGGGGTGGGGTGGACGATACATACAGTAATCTAAAAAAAGTGTCAGTTTTTTTTTACGGCTTTAAACAATTATTGAGAGGCATCATCACACCCTGACACAATGAGAAACACAGAAAATGCACCAGAAGGAGGAGACACCCCACAACAGAAACGTGTGGTGGGGGGGGGGGGGGAGAAGACACCCCACAACAAAAACGTGTGGTGGGGGGGGGGGGGGGAGAAGACACCCCACAACAGAAACGTGTGGTGGGGGGGGGGAGAAGACACCCCACAACAGAAACGTGTGGTGGGGGGGGAGAAGACACCCCACAACAGAAACGGTGTGGTGGGGGGGAGAAGACACCCCACAACAGAAACGTGTGGTGGGGGGGGGGAGAAGACACCCCACAACAGAAACGTGTGGTGGGGGGGGGGGGGAAGACACCCCACAACAGAAACGTGTGTTGGGGGAGGGGGGGGGAGAAGACACCCCACAACAGAAACGTGTGGGGGGGAGGGGGGGGGAGAAGACACCACAACAGAAACGTGTGGTGGGGGGGGGGAGAAGACACCCCACAACAGAAACGTGTGTGTGGTGGGGGGGGGGGGGGAGAAGACACCCCACAACAGAAACGTGTGGTGGGGGGGGGGGGAGAAGACACCCCACAACAGAAACGTGTGGTGGGGGGGGGGGAGAAGACACCCCACAACAGAAACGTGTGGTGGGGGGGGGGAGAAGACACCCCACAACAGAAACGTGTGGTGGGGGGGGAGAAGACACCCCACAACAGAAACGTGTGGTGGGGGGGGAGAAGACACCCACAACAGAAACGTGTGGTGGGGGGGGGGGAGAAGACACCCCACAACAGAAACGTGTGGTGGGGGGGGGAGAAGACACCCCACAACAGAAACGTGTGGTGGGGGGGTGGAAGAAGACACCCCACAACAGAAACGTGTGGTGGGGGGGGGAGAAGACACCCCACAACAGAAACGTGTGGTGGGGGGGGTGGAAGAAGACACCCCACAACAGAAACGTGTGGTGGGGGGGGGTGGAAGAAGACACCCCACAACAGAAACGTGTGGTGGGGGGGGAGACACCCACAACAGAAACGTGTGGTGGGGGGGGGGGGGAGACACCCCACAACAGAAACGTGTGGTGGGGGGGGGGGGGGAGACACCCCACAACAAACGTGTGGTGGTGTGGTGGGGGGGGGGGGAGACACCCCACAACAGAAACGTGTGGGGGGGGGGGAGACACCCCACAACAGAAACGTGTGGGGGGGAGACACCCCACAACAGAAACAGTGTGGGGGGGGGGGGGAGACACCCCACAACAGAAACGTGTGTGGGGGGGGGGGGGGAGACACCCCACAACAGAAACGGTGGGGGGGGGGAGACACCCCACAACAGAAACGTGTGGGGGGAGACACCCCACAACAGAAACGTGTGTGGGGGGGGGGGGAGAAGACACCCCACAACAAAAACGTGTGGGGGGGGGGGGAGAAGACACCCCACAACAGAAACGGTGTGGTGGGGGGGGGAGAAGACACCCCACAACAGAAACGTGTGGTGGGGGGGGGGAGAAGACACCCCACAACAGAAACGTGTGTGGGGGGGGGGGGGGAGAGAAGACACCCCACAACAGAAACGTGTTGTGGGGGGGAGAAGACACCCCACAACAGAAACGTGTGGTGGGGGGGGGGGGAGAAGACACCCCACAACAGAAACGTGTGTGTGGGGGGGGGGAGACACCCCACAACAGAAACGTGTGGGGGGGGGGGGAGAGGACACCCCACACACAGAAACGTGTGGTGGGGGGGGAGAAGACACCCCACAACAGAAACGTGTGGTGGGGGGGGAGAAGACACCCCACAACAGAAACGTGTGGTGGGGGGGGGAGAAGACACCCCACAACAGAAACGTGTGGTGGGGGGGGGGGGAGAGACACCCCACAACAGAAACGTGTGGGGGGGGGGGGGGGAGACACCCCACAACAGAAACGTGTGTGGGGGGGGGGAGACACCCACAACAAAGAAACGTGTGGGGGGGGGGAGAAGACACCCCACAACAGAAAGCTGGGGGGGGGGGGAAAGACACCCCACAACAGAAAGCTGGGGGGGGGAGGACAGCCCACAACAGAAAGCTGGGGGGGGGGGACAGCCCACAACAGAAAGCTGGGGGGGGGGGGGAACACCCCACAACAGAAAGCTGGTGGGGGGAGACACCCCACAACAGAAAGCTGGGGGGGGGGGGGAGACACCCCACAACAGAAAGCTGGGGGGGGGGGAGACACCCCACAACAGAAAGCTGGGGGGGGGGGGAGACACCCCACAACAGAAAGCTGGGGGGGGGGGGAGAGACCCCACAACAGAAAAGCTGGGGGGGGGGGAGACACCCCACAACAGAAAGCTGGGGGGGGGAGACACCCCACAACAGAAAGCTGGGGGGGGGGAGGAAGCACCCCACAACAGAAAGCTGGGGGGGGACACCCCACAACAGAAAGTGGGGGGGGGAGACACCCCACAACAGAAAGCTGGGGGGAAAAGACACCCCACCAACAGAAAGCTGGGTGGGGAGGGAGACACCCCACAACAGAAAGCTGGGGGGGGGAGACACCCCACAACAGAAAGCTGGGGGGGGGAGACACCCACAACAGAAAGCTGGGGGGGGGGGAGACACCCCACAACAGAAACGTGTGGGGTGGGGGGGGGTAGAAGACACCCCACAACAGAAACGTGTGGGGTGGGGGGGGAGAAGACACCCACAACAGAAACGTGTGTCAGTTGGGACTAGGTCGAGGGGGGCGGGCTGTCTGTGAAAATGCCACGTGTGTGAACGGGTGTGATATGACTCTCCTGGGGGGGGTGCACATCTACAAAAGCGTCTGGGTCAACTGATTTTGGGGGGGACACCACAATGAGAAACTGCACGGGCGGGACAAAAGCTTTTGTTTTCCTTTAATAATGTCACTATATTGACATTAATTTTAAATAATATTTTTATTATTTGCTAATGTGGCAGCTATAGTCGCAGCAGTTCCTGTAAGTTGGGCAAGACACCTAACGGTACATACTCGCCACCCAGGACATACCTGAAAACGAGAGAAATCTCAATGTATCCTTCCTGGTAAAATCCTTTCTCAAAAAAAAAAGTTCAGTCTTGATCAGGACTTGTCTTAGCCAACCGGAATGTCTCCTTGTGATGTATGGATAATTATCCTGCCATATCATCTAAATGCACGATCAGCAGTCATTGTGTTGATCACATAAAACCCTACAGGAACCTTTGTATGTAAACCTTTTAAGCTAACCACTTTAAACGCTCATTCAACAATTAATGGAAAACTACACTGCCCTGCCCAAAAAAATGGCACCACCTACTGTACAAGACTGAAGAACAGTGGTATGATCTGGGGTTGCTCCAGTTGGTCAGGTCTAGTCTCGGCAATGTTATGTGCCCAAAAAATGAGGTCATGTGACCCCCCTGAATGAGTAGGTTTCCCCATCAATGGGTTTTTTCTTCCCTGATGGCACAGCGGGCATATTCCAAGATGGCAATGCCAAGAATCATCGGAATCAAATTGTGCAAGAGTGGTTCAGGGAGCATGAGACATTATTTCTACACATGGATTGGCCACCACAGAGTCCAGATCTTTACTCCATTGAGAATCTTTGGGATAATGTGTTGAAGACTTTACACAGCGTCCGACTCTCCATCATCAATACAAGATCTTGGAGACAAATTAATGAAACTCTGGACATAAATAAATGTTGTGACATCACATATACATATCTAAACGATGCCACGGTGAATGCAAGCCGTAATCGATGGAAAAGGCGGTCCACGGAATATTAGTGTTTGACTTTTATATTTGGCCAGGCGGTGTATAATCCTCTGATGTCTATAGATTACCAAGTTATTTTATGACGTGAGAATTATAATTTAGATCATATTAAACATTCGTCCTAAAACTTTAAGGGCCCTATTACATTCCTCGCGTGCAATTGTGCGTGTGCGCAAAAACGCATTAACGCGAGGGGTAAAACTCTTTGTGCTGAACGTCTTATTACGACGTTCGCGCACAAAATGCGCGTTAATGTCTAACGCGAGTGACCCTGCGAGAACCCTTGACGAGCGCTATTTAGTGCGCGCATCCTATACTTAACATTGTGAGCGCAAATGCGTTTGTGGGCTTGTCGCGCGCATCGTATTACAATCTTAGCGCAAAATTTAACAGAAAACGTTTGCGCGCATAATTTAACGTCTTTGAAAAGCTGGTGGTAACGGCAAATTGTAACAGCCTGACTGTACCAAACTGCGGATTCACAACGAAGAACGTCGATGCGCACGTTGTTTTTACTAGATCCATCAAAAATGACGGCCACTACCTTGTCTTCCATCAGAACGTAAGTCTGTTGTGCGCAGTCCGCACAAAATGCGTTCGTCTGACGGACTCGCGTTAAAAATTACATTGCGCTCACTGATTTCTGCGCGCAACAGTACTTTGCATGCATATTTGCGTGTCGGTTTTACAAGCGCAATTTCCCAACGGATGAAAAAAATGCGCAAGGAATGTAATTCCAGCGATGATTTTCGTGCGTTAATGTTTCACGCTTCGTGAAAAAAACACGCGTTTTGCGTTCGTTTTGCGTTAAGTATGTAATAGGGCCCTAAGTCAATAAAATATGCACTCATTACATCTTAAATCTAGAATATTTAAATGATGCTTAAAACATGTACATTGCATTAGGAGGTGAGTTTATTCTTTTTTAAGTCGTGATAAAACATTCCGAAACCTCTGCATCACAGTAACTTGATAAATGTTTGCACTTCTTCGCCTCCTATATAAATACATACGGAAAGAAATATACATCCGGCAGGAAAAAAAATGACTGCCCAAGAAATATAAAGCTGTTGTCGCCGTCAAAAGAATGTCACCACCGCCCCCCCTAAGAACAAGAATATGTTTAACTATTTACAAAATTGAGTTCCACTGAGACACAAAGGTTTTAAATAATAGAGATCCTGACTAATCAGCAAGAGATGCTCCAACACTTGAAATATACCGCATTAGCACCTAGAGCAGGCACCCAGGCTAAAACTGCCTGAGGCGAAGAGAAGTCGATGAATGTTCCAATGCTCTTGTGTCTATATGACAGATCAGTTTGTTACCAGTTTGTCACTAAATCCTACACAGCACACACCACATATAGCAGCGGCTATAAAAAGCCAAGCCTATGATCACATAATCTGTGCCTCGCTCCATAGTCAAAATTAACCATTAAGTATTGCCAGGAATAATCTGCTATCATCAGCATTCAATAGCATTTGTTATACACAAAGAACACAAAACAATAGTAAAATGTCCCGTGCAAATCAAATAACACATTATTGTGGGAAAAGCAAGGCAAGTATAATATATATATACTGTATCTATAAATAAAAGGCTTGAGGTGCTACGGATTGTCATGCTGAGCTGAATATCCATTTAATCTCGATCTGTCGTGTTATACTTCAATTCACTTTCTCTTGTTTTATTTAACTTTTTCATTAAGCTTTTCATATTTTCCACAAAAGAATAATCGTCCTGAATTATGAATCAAGAGGACTTAGCTACTGAAAGAATACACCCTGAAAGATCACTATATGTCCACGAATTTCAATACTGTATTATTTACGGAATTATTTGTCTTATAATATTATGTTATTATGAATGGTGCATGCCTGATGTGTGCAGTGTGTTTACATTCATTATTAGTACACAGTCATGTGAAAAAAGAAAGACCTGATAAGGACCAGGTGACTTTTTTATTATGTCCCGATGAGTAAAACCGTACAATGTAACCCCTTCACTACTGAGATCGAGATATCTCAGGCTTCAAAGGCACTATCCGGTGCCCCAATATGTCGATCTGCTGACCTTCAGCCCAAAAGCTACGGAAATTTGACGGCTGCAAACTAATTTTGTTTGCTTTTGGGCTACAGAAGATGCCCCCAAAGTTTTAGTCCTGTGGGCATAATGCCCAAAGAGCTAAAACTGTAACATTAGCTGCTGAATGCTGTGAAATATCGGACTTTTAGCAGCCGATGAAGGGAGAAAAAAAAAATTGACATGCTGCTCTCAAACCTCTTTAACTGTCAGGGCCGCTGGCTCGTCGGCGCCTGGCGCGACCGCCTCTCTGGTTTCCCGGCCTCCCTGCTCAGGTCTCGGCAAGGCGGCCTGCGCGGGCGTCCGGCGAGGCCTTGCAGGCCGGGGTCAGGGTCTCACCTCCTCGTGGTGTCCCGGGTCCCGGGGGGATCAGGTGCCGGCTCCCTCGTGGGCGGCGTCACCACAGCCGGTTGGCGACCTCTGCCACAGTGCTAGGCTTCAGGCCTGGCCTAGGCCTCTGGTCAGGTGCGTGCGCGCGACTGGGCTCAGACAAAATGGCGTCCAGGGCGTGGCACATACTGATGACATCACGGGCCTCCTATTGGAGCAGAGGGAGCCTCAGGGTTTAAAATGCCAGAATGCCATTCCATCCTCACTCCAGTATTGAAGCAGTTCTCCTTTGCCTAGCTCTGTCTTCCTGCCTATTTGTGATATTTGTGAATGACCCAGATTGTGACCACGACCGCTGATTCCTGCTTAACCCTTTTGTACCTTCGCTCCCAACGATGTCCCTTGAGTTATTTACCATCACCAAAGGGATATCCTTCCGACAGACCTGACAGAATACTGGAGTCATGGAACTCGCTGACGTTGCTGGTGCCCTGGACACTTTATCCCAGCAAGTTTCCTCCCCCTCCTGCTCCATATGGGATTTTCAAAATGGACATCGATACCTACAGGATCAAATCCATACGTTCCAGACTACCTCTGTCAGTAATGTTCCTGAACCAAGTCATGTGCCAGAGCCTAGGGTACCATGCCAGAATGGTATACCGGTCGATGAGACCACTATCAAGAATTCATCACTTCATGTGTTCTGTTATTTTCACAGAACCCAAGAACGTACTACAGCGACTATGTAAAGGTACGAACCACTATCTCTCTTCTGACGGGCGAGGAACAAATGTGGGCACACAATCTACTAAAAACCCAGAATCCTGTCTTGGTGACCTGGACATCATTCCAGTCTGCGATGTGTGACCCTTCTATGGCCTTTCCATTGATAACAAACATAGTTGTATTTAAAAATAAAAAATAAAATAATAAATATTTCCTTTTTTTTTTTCTAACACAGAATTGTTACATCGAAAACCTAAACTGCCACACCGCATCAAAGAGCACTGGGGGGGGAAACTTTGGACTCCTGCATCACTAATCTTTACACCTCACAAGGTCAAGTGAGGCGTCATTAGACAGATTGGTCAGGTCAGAGCCTGCCCTTTGCATTGATAGCAATCATGACCATCAGGGTTATTCAGAGAAAGATGAAACTCTGGAGAACTTTTGGAGAAGTGAGAATTCTAGGTCCAAATAACCAAACCAGAAAAATTCTCCCATTTATCTCACTTTCAAAATCAGCTATTTGGTCTAGATTGTTCTCTTTTCCTGCCAGTTCTCCTGATTTTCACCTTTCTTTGAATAGCCCTGCAAGAATTTTCACTTCTCTAAAAGTTCTCCAGTGTCACCTTTCTCTGAATAACCCTGCATGCAAAATCTAAACAAAAAGAAAAAACATAACTTTTTTTATTTATTTAATTGTAGTTCCAAACGATGGCATTGTCCATTTGTCACGTACAAAATGAGCAATACCACTGCCATTATTCACCTTTTAAATTCCCACTCTGGGAGCAAAGTCATTGTTTTAAACATATATAAATATTATATATGTATTATTCATAAAACACCATCCTCCAAAACACAAGGGAAATATTTAATGTTTTTCATTTTTTGGTTAAAATTGTATATTTTCTCAGAAAAATGCAGTAAAGGGTTCCCGTTTCACTTTTTATTAACAAGAATTCCCTATATACAGTATATATAACCACAAAGGTTTGGATGATAAAATGGGAAAAATAATTTTACACGCTTTAAACGATTGAAATCTGAATGAAAAATTTATTACAATGTAACTGCCTCGTTAGATATATCCATATCTGCACCATTAAATAACCTAAAATATGTTTTTATTTCACTCAATTCCAAAAAAAAGCCCAACAAAATCTTTAGCTCCAGGCCCATAGAGATCTTAATCTGGCCATGTGCGCAAGGCATTATATGGTGCTTCAGATAATGCCTCTGGCTTTGTGTGTTCGTATCTGGGGATTCCCTTCCAGAGGCGCATGCGCAGAGCGTCACTTGCACAATCTGACGCCCGTGGCTGATTTTCGCATACGTCACGAATTCTAGCTGGTAGCGGCACCGGCGCATGCGCAGAGCGTCACTTGCACAATCTGACGCCCGTGGCTGATTTTTGCATACATCACGAATTCTAGCTGGTAGCGGCACCGGCGCATGCGCAGAGCGTCGCTTGCATTATCTCACGTTCTGGCATTATTCAACGGAACACCAGCTCAATATTATAATGCAAAGTGACCTTTAACTTGCTTTATATTCTTCTGGCTGCCTGCAAATTAGTTCTGCTGATACAAAGTATAGGAAGCGTTAATTTATCCTAACCTGCCGCAACAGCCAAGCCGCAAGCGAACTTCCAATAGGATTAGAGACTGTTTTGGTCAACGAATAGGGTTTGCTCATTAACGATAACGGCTCATTTTCAACAGGGTACACAATCTTTTGCTAATAATTATGCTGGCAAAGTGTTGATGTTGCATTTTAATATTTACTAGAAACAGACCTTGTCATCAACACATTTTGTGGGTGACAGGCTCGGTTTATAGGGCTTTATAAAGAATCCTTTAGAATTATGGTGACATGCAATGGTGACAAAAAAAAAAAGAGGAATGAAATACAGCTCCACAAAAGTGTTTCATTAGATTATGCATGATTCATACATAATTCTCGATTTAAAAATATAAAGTATACAAATATATATTTCTGTTCATTCTCTTGCTGAATATCCCCTTTTGCCCTTTCGCTGGAAACATGTCACATGTATAATTTGTAATCTTATGTATATAAACACTTAAATATTCACTATATGCGATGAAAAAAATGCATATTTATAAGGAAAGAACATTCATGGAATAGTAATAGAATGTGCTCTCTGCCCCGTGGCAGCCCTGGAATACCATAATTCTAACTTATTATCAAATGAAGTTTTATGGGCATTTTTTTTACTTCCTGTCTCTGAAGAATATGTACTTTTTTTTGATTTGCATTACAAATAAACCATGATTTTATTTAACATTTAGACACCACTATGAATGGGTGACCCACTCTGTTTTAAGAAATATAATCGTATCAAAGACCAGCCACTGGACTAAATTAATTTATGATAAACATTCCTCTTCCTTTCTTCAAACAGCCTCAACACGTTTTTACCACCTGGAGGTCTGATATTTTCAGATTGTATGGATAGAGTATTGCATGACTTGGAAATACATAGCTAAACATCCTGACAGTGAAACAAACTAAAAGATGTTTGTTATAATGGTCTTTTTGATTAATTTCTAAAATTTATTTGGTAAAACGTAATTGGATTTATGAAGGGCTGCACCGGGGGGGGGGGGGGTTGGTTACCATTTCTCTGAGACACAAACTTACAAAATTAGAATACATGGATATTCATATAGGGGCTATATAAAGAGAGCCGAATTTGCCACCGAGTTGCACCGAACGTTGAATTTCACCGTACAGTGCAATTATGTGGCAATTTGGCTATTCAAAAAGCTGGCAATTCACCAAATATTGGCATTTTAACAGCGAAATACAGGGCAGTTCGCCTCAATTCAGCGACCTTCGGTGGTAGTGAAATTATTCCCCATAGAGAAGTAATAGATAATCTATTCAGAGAACGCCGAACTGCACCGAAAAGTTGGCGAAATGCCCAGGTTTTCGGTGCTTTTGCATGACAGGTTTAAACAGGCGAATCCTATAGGTTTCAATGTAAAACGAATTCCCTTTTTTATTCAACCGTTTATTCTTTTCATTTGCAGCAAAAAGTCTTTTTTTTAATACATTTTTTAGAATTTTGTAGGCATTTTTCTCGCAAAATTTTTAAATCTGATATTTTTAAATGGCATTTTTATTTTATTCTGCAACAGACCTTTTTAGTTATTCATAGGAAAATATATTATTTCCATGCATTTATATGCATTTTTTTAAGTTTAAAACACCTTTTGAAAATTGCGCGTTTTTTCTTTCATTTTCTTACCCTTGTTTGGTGGCTGGTTGACTTTTTTCGGCAGCTTTCGGTGGCTTTTTTCAAAGGCATTTGCGGTCTGTTTGGCAGATCGTCAGCTGCGTTCGGCGGTTTGCGGTTGCGTTCGGCAGGCTTATCTGTGGCATTTGGTGGATCCAATCAGCGCACTTAGGGGACCATGCAGTGAATGCTGTATTCACCGCAGGGTTAGTGAATTGAGCTCACCGAAGGGCGTCAAATGAGAGAGCATCAAAATTTAGGTGACATTTTGGTGCTTTCTGAATAACCCCCTGAGTATACTAGAAATCCAGTATGGAAAAGTAAATCAACAATCATTACAATGATCAATGTTAGACACTTTGTTAAAGTTAAAGTTTTTATTTTGAAACAACGTCGTCCAGTACATCACCAAGCAAAGAGTGGAAAATGGCCAAGCAGGGCACCACTAAACAAGTCATTGCATAAACACAGAAAGGGGAGGAGGAAACAATAACCTTAGCATTACCTCTAGCAGCCAGAGGAACACAGAAAAATCAACATGAAGTCCTCAGAATAGAAAAAAAAAGTGTCCCAAACAGGATCTGCAGGTATGTAATCTGGAAAAAAACAAAACAAAAACTAAGGTGGCAAAGAAAATCAAAAATCCAAAGTGTCTCCATTGAGAGAGCAACCCCAGCCGGGGAACTCAGCTTGAAATAGGGGGGATCCCAGAACAGCAAGTCTCACGGGGAAGTAGCTCAGCAAGAGGGAACCACATAACATCAAATGCAAGTGGGTGGGGTATCTCATCTGGTCAGGGCGCGCTAGGGTTAGGGCCAGGAAAAAACAGGCAAATGTGATGGGCCACTTCAGCCCGTGTCCAGCAGGAACGTGGAGCGAAAGTCCTCCTCCAGCTCGCACAAGTCGCTCGGTATACTCCACGTGCCCTGCTGCCAGGGTCCTCCAAGAGCCGCTCTGGTCACCATCCGGGGCCAAGACAAGCACTGCCACTCCACAGCGTGTAGATCCTCAGTCCCGAGTGGCCCAGCCGGCGTAGATTGCACAGAGGGGGCCGCAGCAATCGACTCAATGACCAGCAGCTCCGCAGTAGGCAGCGGCGGCGGCGGGTCCCCTTCGCGCCACAAGACTGTAGCCGTCTTCGAGAGTGGAGGCTCGACCAGCGGTACCGCACCCAGATCTCCACTCCCGCTCAGCTGGCTGTCATCAGTAGCTATTAAATCCTCTGCTCCTCTGACACACAGGGTCTCTGTCATCTGAGGAGCCAGCGGTCCACCGCAACCCCACAGAACGGCCAACATCTGGCGCCATGTCCCTCTCGTGACCAGGGCCAGGTCATCCCCCTCCAGCAACGCCATACAGGCCTCCAGGCCCGCCACTACTGACAAGTTCACATCATGGGTTTGAGGGGGGGAGTGACCCGACGCTGGACCACAGCAGCTCCCTCCGCCAACCGCGATCCACCTCCAGCAACGAGCGGGAGGCAGGGGCCCTCCGTCTCTGCAACACACTGCAAGGGTCCAGTCATAGAGATCTCCGCGGGGAGACAGTCCGCAAAGTCGGTAGGAGCTAAGGGGTAGGCCCCAAGATGGCCACCAACAGCGCCTGTCAGCAGCGAAACGGCCGGCAGCCGTTAGTCTCTGGTCCAGCGGGCGGGCAGAATGGGCCCAGACAACTCACCCCCGGTGGCCAGCTACTCTGGGAGCCCAGGCAAGAAACACTCAGCGGAAAAAAAACAGTCAGGGACCCCCAAAAGAGACGGACGGGCTGGAGCTCCTAAAACCACGTCCTCCCTCGTTCGCAGCCAGCCACGCCCCCCAATGTTAGACACTTTGAAAGTATGTATCCGTACTCTTATGATATACCCAATTAATTGCAAATTAACCAAGACCAACTATACACGATCTGCAAGGCCCCCCTTGTGCCTCCATATCGAGTATAGTCGATATGGTGTTCCACACGAGCAATGCAAAGCAAATTTGCTTATTGCAAACTAAATTCAGGTGCCAGAACATGCCCTTTAAGTGTTAGAATTGTGGGCATGATGCCTGAGGTACAATCATTTTTTTAAACCACCTGGGAATGAGGGTGAATGACATCACCCCAGCTGATCGTGCACAGAGACCAGAACTTCACTAACTCCTATTGGCCAGCAGATGGCATCATCTGCCTGTCAAACAGTAAAGAATACATTGGGAATATTTCTAAACATGTCTTGCTGTATAATTCATTAAAATGATTTTCCAAAGGAAACACTGGTGCCTTATAGGAAAGATTCCTTGGTAGTGAAGGGGTTAAAGTGATATTGCCAACTCAGGAGTACTCAGTATGTGCTGTGCCCTGATTAAGCCAACTCAACCAGCGTGCCAGGCGAGTGCCTGCTTCTCTCTGAATCAATATCTGTTGCCAATTATTCTCTCTTTCTTACAGGGCAGCGCATTTTACAGGGCTTTCTCCTTACTGATTGCAGTGGTCACTCTGCTGAGCCGGTTGG